>JAPWTK010001112.1:0-86311 GCA_029963805.1 Aromia moschata
CTCTTTTAAACTTTTATTTCGCAATTTGACCTTGAAATGACCTTGATCCTGACGTGCTACGGTTAAACGGACACCGGATTTGGATTCAGCGTCAAAAAATACAGGGAAAAACTATGTTCTTATCCATAGTCAAAAAAATTATTTTTTTTGTGGGCCTGTGTATGTAATAAAGAATGGCCGCTCACTAGTAGTTATTCGTGTTTGCTCTTTTGGTGAATACGTAGCTTTACATACACATTCTTTAAACTTATTATAATCTGGCTTTTAATGTGTTATGTTTGTTACTGTTATGTATACATTTCCCGACACGATATTAAATAAACGGCGCCGCTGAAGTAAACGCTTGTGTCTGTTACATTAGTTGCTTTAGTAAGTAAAATGAAAAACAAATATAACACACATAAATGCTTGGCGACATTACAATGTTATTATAACATTACACAGACGTTTTTGCAAAAGTGACACTAGAGTTATTTAATTTTGCGTTTCAGAGTGGAATTTTAATAATAGAGTACTATACTTCTGAGCTTTTGCAGTCGGTCTGCTTTTGTTAATCACGTTAAAAATTCCTTACAATGAGGGTAATATTTATTTAATACATTCCTTAATATATGAGAATATGAGCATGCTTTAGATTGTACATACATGTGAAGGTTATGAGCATATTTGAAAATCTAACAATTTAACAGATAAAGATATAGGTACGTAGGATCATACATAGGTACATACATACATACATAGGTACGTAGGTACATACATAAGTACATACACCCTAGGAAATTGCACCTTTACATATTGGCGATACATGTGTAGAAGAGAATAAGTTAAAAGAACCAGTAAGGACAGGCAAAGCGAGTTAGATGCAACAGTGTTTCACGCTTGTGTACGTATTAGAAACGTATGAGACCTGCGCGTAACAGAAACTGGAAAGTGGAGCGGAGAGACACCGCCCATCACCTATCGAATTTGAGTGAGTGGGACTCTGTACTTTTTGGCAGCTATGAGGGTGTACATCGACTTCGCTGTATGAAACGAAATTCTTACGTAATTCTGACTTACAATTATCCCATACACTTAAAAGAAGTGTACGAACATAATTGTATTTATTTTCAAATTTTTGTATTCCTTAACTAATCGGTCTGCAAGAAAATAAAATTGAAGTTCTAGAAAAAATAAAAAAAATAAAAATATATAAATCAACCCGGTTATAAGACGAAAGAAAGACAAAATGCCTATTGAATAAGTGGTTCAAAAATGTCGCCCTTTGTGCTTCGCAAAAACCTAGTCTATCGTAAAACACTTCAGGGAAAATATTATTTAGGACTTGTACAATTCTGGCCCGTAAATCAATTTTTCGTGGTCTTTCATGTTCATGTCCGTAAACAGTTTGTTTTATTTGTTGAATATTTGTTGGCATTTAAGGAACCATTTATAAAAAATGACCCAACGATGGAATCGCCTAAAATACGCACAGGAATACTCAATTGCTTATTTTCGGTAGACCAATAACGATATAATAATTCAATTCACACGTGCGCATTATAATTTATGGGCAGAGCGTCCCAACTACATATTTTATTGCTACCCTATCACGAAAGACCGAGAATAACGCTCATAAAAGTTTTAAAATGACATATCAGTCTGGCAACTATGGATATAATATTTCTGTCAGTTCTCTTTATTTGAAGAGTTCTATCTTTCTATCTTCTAATGCTCAGCTTTGAAATCTTGGACGTTCCAACCCTGTATACACATTCTGTAGATTCTCACCAACGCCAACGATATCATAGAACGAGAAGAAACTTCTATATTCATATATTACATTTGTTTGTGATACATATTATTTCTATTTAGATAAATACATTTCAAATTAAAAAATGATAGCAATATGATTTTTAAACAAGACACGAGATCAGTGACATACCGTCCTAAAATTGGGTTTTATATGCAGTATTTAGAGTATACTCCTATACAAGAATATAATATACTTATATTCTTTAACTTCTAACTTTAAGCTTCCGATAACTAGGTGGGGGATTTTGTGACTCCAAGGATGCTTTTTTCGAAATGTTTCTCTGAATTTTTATTTGACAGTCATCGATATTTTTTTTGGCTGATATTTTCACCTTTTCTCATGTATTTTTAGGACATCTGCCTTAAAAATTGAATTACCAAATCCAAAAAAAAAAAAAACTTTTTAGATTTAGATTACTAACTGAACCTGCCTGTCTCTCGACGTGATACAAATTGTTACTTCTGTAAAGTGTAAGTATTTGATTGTGCGCACATCATACTATTCGAAACATATTACTATAGCTTCCTTTGATCTAAATTGTAAAAGTGAATGCACCAATTGTCATGGAAATAATCGAAAGAAGGTGTGACCGAACATACGCGTTGTCTTCGACGTACCTTTCGAGACATCACGTCACAGACACCACTGTCCAAGCTTCATGTCCTCTAGAATGACTATCCAAGTGTATAAAAAATGTTAGTGTGACTTTGACCACTGAAAATACCGAAGAAAAACGGGAACTGTATGGATAAGAAAAGTGGGGAGAAATGCAGTCGTTCTGTGCTTTTTTCCGGAAATTTAAATACGAAAACTATGAAAAAATGTGATAAATGTCTTCAGTTTGTGTGTAACAAACATATTACCTTAAGAAAATCAACTATATGCAGCCATGTAACAACCAACCTTGAAACTTTCATCTATGTATTTTTTTGTACTGTTTATTTTTTGCATAATATTAATGTTTAATTTTATAGTTTTTTGCATTATTTGCATTAACAAATCTTAATTTAGCTATGCAATATGCTTTACTTGGTGTATTTCGTAAAAAAAATCGATTATTTGGTGATGTCACCCATTCGGTGACATAACCCGAACTGGTCGTCTGTATTTCATTTTTGACATGGTCTTCGGAAGGTAAAAATATCTACGTGACGGACGACATACATATATAATGTACCTCGGTATTTATTTTATGAAAATAAGAGTAATGTCACAACGTATGACGCAAGTCATGACCTAATAGTCCGAGAGCCCAGTAATTTTTTTCTACCTTGAAGACCTACACGATTCTAATGTTTTATAATCTATCCGTCATGAAAACCTGTCCCCTAAATGACAACGGTGCCAGTGCAAATCCTGCCGAAAGTATTTTTTATTAATTAATAATTGGCCCTTTTTTTCAAATATGTACCTTTTGTGACCTACACACTTCTAAAAAGCACTAGAGTGTTCATATGAATGCATAGAATAAGAAAAACTCACGTTGCCGGGTACCATTCTGCCGCAACCCTCGGCACCGTGGCGATAAAGGGGGTGGCAAAACATAGTTAACTACCTTTTGCATCCTACACAAAACAGTCCTTAACAAAAATCGTAGGCAAGGACCTAATGAATTGTAAAAACCAACGGTGCCATTTGTCATGTTGCCGGAAACCGTCGGCACCGTGGTTTTTATCGGCGCGCGCACCGACCAATTTTTTTTTATCGCCGCGCTTCTGTACGCGATTGATTTCTTTTTGTTTTTGAATAAATGGAATCTTTTATAGTCTCCCGTCATTATTTGGCGTAATTACAATTTCAACAAATCTTGATTAACAATTTTTTCGAATTCGGTTTTCCAAAAATTTACGTATTAGTACTATTTCTTTTTCTATAATATTATATATTAAAATATTCAATCAATATAACATTTCAATTTTACACAACAAATAAGTGGTTTTCACGAGTTTGAAAGTGTTAAATATTCAAAAGTAGAAAGAAAAAAGCCAAATCTGTCAATCCTGGATTGTGGTGTGTTTCTTTTGAAAACCCTGGCATAGAATTTTCAACCGAGACTCAACTTCACTGAGTTGACTTTCAGTTCAATTCCAATTTCGCCTTCAAAACTAAAAAAAAAAAACAAAAATATATATCGATTTACTTATATGTTAATAAAAAACATGTTTCCCTTCACAGTTTTTCAACTCGTTTCATATATTAAATCGTACTTTCACAATTCCATTTCTGCTTCCGATATGTCATATTTATTTTTATTTTCATATAATGACCAATAATTATAATAATTACCCGAAAACCTGGACGCAAAGAGCAACAATTCAGATGATTCTGAAGACAGTTCTGATTCGGACGAGGATTTGATGTAGCATGAACTGATAGGTTGTTACCAGCTATCATTTGATTGTATATAGATTCAAAATTAATTTTAATTATAATGTAAGAACGCAATTGTAATTTTATGGAATTAAATCTCATTTGTAATATAAATGTAAATAAATATTTTATTATACTGCATTTTCATAATGAGTAGCCACGCACCCCCACTTCTCTCCTTTCCACAACCCTCATATAATCGACGCCTAGCAAGTAACTTCGCTGACATACAATTTTCAACTGACTTTGAGTTGAATCGCAGTTGAAATTCGAAAGAATTTTACAGTGTCTAACACGTAAAACTCACGTGTAAAACAAATATTTAACAATTCTCTTTCGATTTTCACCTTTGTTTTTGAATAATTATTGGTTATTATATGAAAATAAAAATAAATATGACATATCGGAAGCAGAAAGGGAATTGTGAAAGTACGATTCAATATATGAAACGGGTTGAAAAACCGTGAAGGGAAACATGTTTTTTATTAACATATAAGTAAATTGATATAGTATATTTTTGGTTTTTTTAGCTTTGAAGGCGAAATTGGAATTGGACTGAAAGTCAACTCAGTGAAGTTGAGTCTCAGTTGAAAATTCTATGCCAGAGTTTTCAAAAGAAACAAACCACAATCCAGGATTGACAGATTTGGCAACTCTTTCTACTTTTGAATTGAAAAAATTAATTTTTTTTATTGATTGAATATTTTAATGTATAATACGGCAACATGACAAATGGCACCGTTGGTTTTTACAATTCATTAGGTCCTTACCTACGATTTTTGTTAAGGACTATTTTGTGTAGGATGCTTTGAACTATGTTTTGCCACCCCCTTTATCGCCACGGTGCCCAGGGCTGCGGCAGAATGGTACCTGGCACCGTGAGTTTTTCTTATTCTATGCATTCATATGAACATTCATGATTTTTAGAAGTGTGTAGGTCAAAAAAGCTACATATTTGAAAAAAAGGGCCAATTATTAATTAATTGGAGACAGGTTTTCATGACGGATTGATTATAAAACATTAGAATCGTGTAGGTCTTCAAGATAGAAAAAATTACTGGGCTCTCGGACTATAAAGACGTTACATTAACTGCTTTAATCACGCAAATCGATTGAACATATTATACATATGTAGATTAATGCATTCACCTTATTAAGTAATCATATTCGTAATTAAATTCAAATTGTCCTATAGGGGACCAACTTAAATTTAATTATCTGCTGTTAGAGAGACAGTTTATTACAAGTAACTTCAGTTTGTTGAAGCCCCCTTTTGAATTTCCTAACCTTTTGTTGGTTAACGTCATGTCATAAGTCCGTCAATTCCCTATGCAATGAAAGACGTGTTTACAGACGGATTGCGTCACAGTCCACTAGTAAAACATATACACATTTATGACCAGTGCCGCTGCCTAAGGAATCACTACTTCCACACTTAAATTTTTGCAAAATTAATTAGTTTAAATCTGCAAAAACATTAGTTCGTCTTTATAGAAGTGTGAGATTTGAATATAACATTTATGGCCTTTGTGACCTTTATGACGTTTGTGACCTTTGTAGTCTTTATGACTTACGTAGTGACCTTTATGATCAGTGTGACCCTTATACAGCGTTCTTATTAAAGACGCTAGGAAAATTACTCGACAGGCATGTCAGGGATGTGGCGTTAAGGGAAAACCCCTTGCACCGATTCCAGTATGCCTTCCAAGCAGACAAATCCTGTGAACTGAGCATTCATGAACTCACAAGCAGGATCGAACGGATCCTAGGAAATGGAGAAATTGCACTTGGGACCCTTTTGGATAACTCTAGAATTCTAGGTTGATGATTCGTTAAGCTGTTTGCTTTAATCAGCCCATACGAAATAAGTCAAGTCTGTGCGGGAAGGACTGGCTATTATTATTATTTGCCTAGGCGCACTGGGAGCGACTTAAGATTATTTCGGTAACGCATTTGCTTTACAGTTCTGAGGAAACCCAGAAAACTCAGAACATTACCAAATCTAGGGCATGTGCTGTTGGATTGGCATCTATGCATCCACATGTATACACTAGTGTATTTACATATATTAAAATAGGTAGGTACTTGGTTATATGGAGCATTCTATTGGTATTTATGTGATACTAGTGAATCTTAATGTGGTTAATGTGACTAAATTTACCTAATGGAACACATTTTGTTATCCCTAAAACAATATCCCAGTGATGCCTTCTCTCATTATTTGTTGATTGGACTGTAGCTATAACCAGCTCTACGAAAATTCTTTCTCAAAGGTAAAATTGGAACAACTTCATAATGTTTACATATCAAATCAAAAAAATAGATTGCATCGCATCGAATGAGGTTTATTGATTTTACAGTTCCTTGTTTCAATTTGTTGTTTCGCGAACACTAAACCCACTAAATAAAATAGCAGTCTTCCACTTCTACTGTTGATGGCACTAAAAGTGTAATAAAATTATTATTGCCCTGCTGGCGGTAATAACTTTATTGTGTTTATCGCTAGCCGTACAACGTTTTACGTAAAAAACTGCTTTTTATCATTATTTTGTGACTCAGAAACGAAAATATCTGTTGTTATAATCAAAAGACACGTGGAGTGTCTTTAACTTCCTACGCTAGAATTTATTTTGAATATATCCAAATTCAACGATTTCATAATAAAAGAAACACTATTTTTATCTTTGGGAAAAATTTTGTAAAAAAAAAGGTCAGACAAATCGATTTTTGTTTTTTAAAAATACACTTTTTCAATGAAAGTCGTGCATAAATCGTTAATAATCTGCGTGATCACAGTTTTAAAAGTACCTAATTGTAGGGCATGTTATTGGGCTTAAGATTTAATAATAAATAAATCTATGTTTTAATAAAATGTACAATCGATATATCAAAAATGTATCGAATTGCGGTTGTACTAAAAAAATGCACCTTTTCTGTTTCCCTGAAACGAAACATTGTATAGAAGTCTGTTTTTACATTTCCAATAAGATAAATGAGTGAATTAGATGGGGTTGCACACAGGGGGTTTAGTATTTCAAAAACTAAAAGGGCTATATGATTATTCTGTTTATTGCGTCTTTCATTTCACAAAAAAAAGTACATAAATGTGCAAACCGCAACTCGCTATCTTTAAAGACAAGTGAGTTACAAGTGAAAACAATTTTATTAATTTACACTATAATAAACATTTTATTTTCGTTTCATTCTGGTTCAATTTAGACATAATAAGTGTTATATGGTCAGACACAGAAACAAATGTACTTATTGTACTGTAAAAATATTATTTCGTTTTTTTTTTTAATAAATGTTTACATTTTTTGCGAAAAATCAAGTAATTCTGCCCCATGGTGCGACCAAGAAGACTAGAATATAAGGAGACCGAATTCCGTTGTTGCTGACGGGTCGAAATCTGAATGCCGCCAGTTAGCGCTTCGAACTTGCCAGGCTCGGCGCGGTAGGCTGCTGCGCCGCTAAAGTATGTGTATGTGACAAAGAAGACTAGATATATTCTAGTCTTCTTGGATATAACTAATACACGCAAACCGGCGCAGTAAGCTACTGCTCTGGGCATAGACACCGCTAGCAGCGCTAACTGGCGGCTTTCAAAATTCGACTCGCTGCTGCTCGTGTGAAACCTCGGCACTACTCGGGAAACAGTCCGACACTATCGCCGCGTGGTTAATTTTCATTTCATTTAGAACTTTTCATGATCCCGTTGTATGGCGGCACTTCACTTGGCGTAGCGTATTCGTATATTTGTTGTATTTGCCCAAAAACGGCGATGTGTAGAGAAGCTATTCCCTATATTTGCTTTATTTGTACAAATAACGCGAATAGCGCTAACAGCAAATACGCGTTTCCATCCACTTGTCGGTTTTATATATATAGATTTAACATGTATTGGTAATAAGAAGCATTCAGGTAATAAGCTGCTGTCGCTGTCAACATGTCCGTCACTATATTCACTGGTTCTGAATATTCAAACATATTTGGCATGTTTGAGTGTTTTGCTGTATGTGTGGATGGCATGTTTGGAATATTTGCGAATACATCAAATGTTTGTACAAATACAACGATACTCAAACACAAATACGCTACGCCAAGTGAAGTGCCACCATTAAGTAGACGGTCCTGAAATAGTGCGTCAGACTTCTATAACTCGAATACCAATTAAGTTAGGTGTTTCATTCATATGCTATACTGCACAGAAGGATGTATTTCAGGAAAATGTTTGATAAAGTTTTTTATTTTTAAGTGGGACACATTTTGTTCAAGGCATTTATTGATTCGCGCTTGAAAAGGCCTTTCCACGTTTTAGAGATTTGCAGTTGTAGTTATGACAAAAACGTCGATACTTTTTTGTTGCGTGTTTTGCTCCCTTGCTTGTTTTGACAAAATTTGATTCACTTCCATAAGCGTTGCCTTCACTAAATTAAACTAAAATGAATGAATATGTTTCAAATAAATAAAACAAGAATATATACTCGAGCGGAACGGCTAAAACAACCTTTAAAACGGGTACAACAGACAAAAACCCTAGCCAATAACCTCACTCGAGACCAAGCGGTCATTCACGTCAAAGATGGTTGAGCTGAAATGAAATGAAGATCTCAAATACTCTACCTACCTATAAATAATGTCTTTTACATATCCTCATAGAAGGCAATAATTTTTGTCAGATCAAGCGACCTTGTAGAACATTTCAATATTCATCTTCCCAATCCTGGAGTGGGTACTGAAACCTTCAGCGTAGAAACAAAAAAGTGGACGATTAAAACTAAATTCTCTCCTACACACTTGCACTATTTATACCAAATTTGTTGCCACGGTTCACTGAACCGTAACTGTTTGTTTATCAGAGCAAACAGTGGACTGGTGGGTATCGGACCATTGTCCTTGTTCATACTATTGTTACACTTAATGATTTCTAAACTTTCAAAAGCATCCAACTCTCTACTGTTTGTTACATTTCTAATTAATTTTAAATTATTTATGTCTACCCTATGATTGTTGTCAAAAGCGTGTTGGGCAACACACGATTTTTCTGTTCTGCCATATTTCAAATGAGCCATGTGTTCTTTAAATCTAGTCAATATAGATCTTTTTGTTTGCCCAATTTACTTTTGATCACAATCTTTACAACTTATTTCGTATATTCCTGACTTTTCGTTATTGTCGATTTTGTCTTTGGGGTTACCCAAAAGCGTCTGTAGTTTATTTTTAGAATTATAAACCAAATTGATATTAGTATTTTTTAAAATTTCATCTAGTGAATTTAGGTTCATATGGTAACGAAGCAAATTTCGGATTGTCAGTATCTCTACGAAAAGTCGTGGAATTGTACAAGGTTCTCTTAAATTTATGCTTCCTTATTAACTTATCTATTAAATGGACTGAGTAACCGTCGTTACTCTTAGCTATATTCTTAATTAATTGTTTCTCATGTTCAAACCTCTCTTTACTGAGGGGGAAATTTAACAAACGGTGAATTAGAAAATTAAAACTTGCCATTTTATGTTGAAAAGGATGGTGTGAATCGTTGGGAATATATCTGAGTCGCGGTTTATTTCCTATATACATCAAACTCTAACTTATTTTCACTATTTCTAATAACTATAGCACCTGCCCGATTCTTCCAGGGGGTTTGTCAGAGAAGCAGTTAGAAAACAAATTAGTTCCAACATTGTTAAAAAAAAAATAATACCAAAAATGTCAAGAAACATTGTCAAACAATTACGAGGGAAGGATTGTTTTTATTTAAAAGCTGACAAGGGAAATAAGGTTGTTATCTTAGACAAAAATGATTATTTTGAAAGAGTCGACAATTTAATTAATAGTGGTCCTTACAAAAAATTGTCAATAAATCCTTTGCCAAAAATGACAACGGATGTTAAAAAATCTTTAAAAGAATGTAACAACCTTATTACTCCTTCACTGAGACAAAAATTACAATTGACAAATCCAGTAATACCTAAATTGTATTGTTTACCAAAAATACTTAAACCAGGAAAATCTGTATGACCAATTGTCTTAGCGATAGGATCCCCAACTTATAATTTGTCAAAATGATTAACGAACGAGTTCGAAAATTTGCCTATTGCACAAACAAGTTTTTCAGTTAAAAATTCTAGTGAGTTCATTGACAATATCAAAAATATTCAATTGCAAGAAGGTAAAATTTTGGTCTCGTTTGATGTATGCTAATTGTTTCCAAGTGTTCCAAGCCCGCAAACTTTGGACTATCTCAGGGAATTACTCGAATTAAATGGTTTAGACAATACAATTATTAAGGAATACATTCGGCTTACTAGTATTTGTATGAATCAAAATTGTTTTCAGTATAATGGTGAATATTTTCAACAACATGAGGGAACGCCAATGGGTAACTCCTTGTCACATTTCATTGCAAATCTTTTATGAGTAAATTTGAGACAGAAGTAAAAGATAAATTCGAGTATTTCCCTAGAGTTTGGTTCAGGTATGTGGACGACATCTTCGCGGTATTTGATACAAAAGCAATTAGTTTAGATAATTTTGTTGCCAAATTAAATAACCGTTTCCCTACTATAAAATTTACATATGAAGTGGAACACAATGAACAGCTACCATTTTTAGATGTATTAGTTATTAGAAATAGTGAAAAAAGTTAGAGTTTGATGTATATAGGAAATAAACCGCGACTCTTAGATATATTCCCAACGATTCACACCACCCTTTTCAACATAAAATGGCAAGTTTTAATTTTCTAATTCACAATTTGTTAACTTTCCCCCTCAGTAAAGAGAGGTTTGAACATGAGAAACAATTAATTAAGAATATAGCTAAGAGTAACGGTTACTCAGTCCATTTAATAGATAAGTTAATAAGGAAGCATAAATTTAAGAGAACCTTGAACAATTCCACGACTTTTCGTAGAGATACTGTACAAATTTGGTATAAATAGTGCAAGTGTGTAGGCTAGAATTTAGTTTTAATCTTCTCCTGAAGATGCCAACTTAGTTGGTAAAACGCGCGTCGAGAAAAGTGTAGTAGTTCGGTGTTTCGTGGAAAATGTCCAGTTTTTTTTATCTTCCCAATCAGCTATTTTCGACCTTATGTATTATCCCGTAGACATAGTATTTCATTTTCTGATTTGTCACGCAAAATGAGCTGGAGCTCTGCGGTGTTGTAATTACATCTGTTGTCGACAGTTCGGGGTACATTTCGAAGCAATACAGGTAAATCGTTTGTTAAAAATTCCAAATGCATTTGTTAGGCATTTGAGCACAGGTAGCCGAGTGGGTCACATCATTCAATTCGCTCTGTGCGAATTGTTCGAATCCGGCCGAGGAAAAGGATTTTTCATTGTGTCGCTTTCTCGGTCAGAATTTGTTAATATGTATTAATCAGCATTGTGTAGATGTATGGATGCCAACCCAACCATACTTGCCCTAAATATGGTAACGTCCTGAGTTTTTTGGGTTTCTTCGGGACTGTAAAGAATGCGTTACCGAAATATAGGCGCCATGACAAATAATAATAATAATAGCCACAGGTCCTTTAGAGTGCCTTTGGAGTTACTCTTCGGACTATTTATAGGATTAGTCAGATAGCTAGTTTCGATAGAAGATTAATGGAAACGATATCTGTTGAGGCATTCATTATTTTGCAAAGCTATACTTTCTCTGGATTATATGTAATTTCAAAACTATATAATCAAAAGTTAATTTAACCCTTATCCATCAATTAGTGGCGTGCAGTATCAGTCAAGTAAGGGTATGCAAAAACAACACAACAACAAAAATCGGTATTTCCCCATTTTTTTAGTTGTTTGGAAAAGTCATTTGTAACTGTCATAAAACGTACTGTTAAACAATGGCGGCTAGTGGAATTTGAAATTCTCGTATTTTTGTATGGGGGTGTGGGAATATTTTAGGAGGTGATTGCTAGATCTAAGTAGAAGACTACAGTAAGAAAAATACTTCAAACGAAATTTGCGAAGAAAAGGATCCTTAAAAAACGTGTGCCCCATCAGAAGATCTTGGAAACAACTAGCAAATATATTGCGAAATATATTTTTTCACAGTTACCATAACATAAGTGAACATAAAAACTTTTTATCTTTGTGCATTTTGCAAAATTTTCATTTTGCTTAATTAAAGCTATTGTAGAATCTCAACAACAAAATTCTGGGATGAAACAACAATTCAAACTATAACGTTTACCATTACCATCAAACTGTAACTTTTACCAACAATACCATAACTTTTACAGATCTCGAAAAAATAAATTGTAAAAGTAGGTCTCAAACCTTTTAAGGGCTAAATACCAAATATTAATGCATTGCATGGTATAAATTTAACGTTACAAATTTGGTTTTTATTCCGTCAGTCCAGTAAGTAACACTCAGCTCTCTATTTATCTTGTTGACAACATCGTCCAAGATGTATTTTCGATACGGAAAGTAGGTCAAGGAAGAGGCAAAGCCGCGATAAAATTAATCATGCAAATATTGATAATTTTAATGATGTCGTTAAACAATACATCCTTAAGGGGAGAATAATCCGCAAAAATATATATTTCAGAAGTTTTCTGTTGTTTAATTAAGGCCCTAATGAATCTTCAAGAATGATTAATTAGTTCATAAAAAAGGACGTTTCTCTCTTATTATATTCATACCGAGATTACCATTAAGGGTAATTTAATACGAGAAGCTACACAAAATACCTATTCCACGATCAACTATGTGTTTTGCTTCTTTTAGAAAATACGATATGCTGACAAGAAGCGGTTATTTAGTGTAGTATTGCGGGGAGTGTAAGTTTTGTAATCAGTAGTAGTGAATACTAATAAGGGAGAAACTGACTATTATACAATAGGTACTTCTACATAGTGACAGGCAAAATTTTGATCTTTGATTCTGATTTTTGGAAAATCGCCGAGATATGTCATTACATTGTCCTTTTGCACATATTTCCAAAAATTCCTCCTCACCACTCTTCGTATTATGGCATCATCAGCAAGTTTTTTTTAAATTCTAACTCCGAATTTGTGAGCAGGAAATAAAAAGTACTTTTTTATCTGATTGTAAATGTCACATTAAAGCATTGTGTAATGTTTTAATATTATTTTATACTATACACAACAAATGCTACATAATATGTAGCATTTGTTGTGTATAGTATAAAATAATACTCAAAAAATAACTTGGCGTGTCCGACACTATGGAAATTGTATGAATGAAGTAAAATTTACATTTGCCGTCTTTGTCTTTTGCACACTAATGGGATGAGACAATTAGTTTTCTGTTTGTCGTGTATTATTTGAGGCCAAATATAAAATTGTAAATTCTAAGGTTAAGTATACACGCACCAGATATTATGATCAATTCAACTCCGATTTAAAATCCATTCCCTGGAGAATGAATGAACTCGAAGATATAGACAGTAAAATTGAATTTTTAAACAATAATGTAACTTCACTTTTAGATATACATGCCCCAATTAAAACATACAGAATTACAAAACCATATGCCCCTTGGTTAACAAGCACTATCCAAGCTATGATGAAAGACAGAGATAATGCTCTTCGAAGGTATAAAACTACAAAAAAATCAAATAGATTGGCAAAACTACAAATAATTACGTAACATGGACACAAATGCCGATCGTAGAGAAAAAAAGCTTTCTATTTTAATAAATTAAAATATAAATCTTCAAAAGAAAGTGGTGCACCTTAAAAGAATTATTAAATACTAATCAAATACACAGTAATTTACCTAATCATTTAACAGATGTTGATACCTGCAACACTCACTTTGTTACTTCTATTCCTGACCTTACCCCAAACAACAATACTAAATCATACTACCAAAACAATGTACTCTCAACAGTGGATACTCTTTTAACTTTTGAACCTGTAACCGAAATGGAAATATTGAAAATGATAAAGTAGCATAAAAAGCAAATCTACCGGTGCTGACAATCTCAACATTTTAACTTTACAACTTATACCATTTTTGCTGCACACATAAACATATTGTGAATTATTGTCTTATAAATTGAGTTTTTCCGACAAACAAAAAGCATATGTAATAATTTTTAAAATTTCATCTCCCTTAACTCTGAATGACATAAGACCAATTAGTATTTTACCAACCTTATCCAAATTATTAGAAAAAAATAATGGAAAATCAAATAGGTACGTAAACATTTATACAATTATGGTGTCCTTCAAGAAACACAGTCAGGGTTTAGAACCGGACATGGTTGTACTACCGCATTATTGAATATTACGGATGATATAATAGAGGCAGTGGATAAAAATAAGCTAACTGTATTAATATTATTAGAATACTCAAAAGCTTTTTTTTTATGCATTAAATCATGAAATTGTATTATCCAAATTACACTTTGTCGAATTTAGTAGTACTGCAATAGAGCTACTATCCGCTTACTTAACTAATAGGTCACAAGCTGTGAAGTACCAAGATAATATATCTAGTTTTTTATATTTTAATAAGGGAGTACCACAAGGATCCATATTGGGACCTCTACTATTTAGTATCTACACATCTACCTTTCCATCTGCCTTTGTATCATGCTCACATCATTATTACGCAGACGATACACAGTTATACTTATCATTTTACCCTGAAGAGAGCATACAAGCTATAGCTGCACTAAATCATGATTTACAAAATTTAGTAGAATTCTCTGAAAATCATTGTCAAAATTAAACCAAACAAAAACAGTTGCAATAGTCTTTGGCAAGAACAACGCAAGAAATCGCTTTTTAGATAATTTGGCACAAAATATAAAAATAAATAACTGTTCAATAAGGTTTTCAGATAAAATAAAAAATTTAGGTCTTTGGATTGATAAAGATTTAAGATTCACTTATCATGTTCATTGTAATTTGCAAAAAGCATATTGTAAATTAAAAAATATTTATCAGTGCAGACTTTTCATAGACCGTAAAACCAAATCATTATTGTGCGATTCTTTAGTACTCTCTCAAATGAATTATTGTGACGTAATTTATGATCTGTGCTTAAATAATATTGATATAAATCGTATACAAAAACTACAGAACAGTTGCTTAAGGTTTATATATAGCATAAAAAAATATGATCACGTAAGTCACACTTTCAAAATTAATAATTGGCTAAATATGAAGATCCGTAAATACTTCCATTCCGTTTGTTTTTTCCATAAATTATTGAAAACAGAAACACCACCATACTTATACAATAAAATTAAATTCCGCACTGATGTACATAATATTATCTAATATCAATATTAGAAGTAAAAGTACACTAACCCCTCCAATACACTCTACTCAATTCTTCAAACGTTAATTCTCGTACAACATAAGTAAATGTATGAATGATTTATGCTCCGAAGTGAAAAAGTGTGGGATAAACCTATTTAAGAAAAAAATTTTAAAATTGTCAAATATAATCAATTATTATAAATATTACACTTCTGATATGATTTCTTGCTGTCACAATATTATTGTATTAAATTTAAATTTATATGTTAATTGGGATACAAATGTGTTTATTTTATAATGAATTATTATGTATGCATGCTTACGCATCTAGCAGACTTAATTGTGGGTTAGATGTAAGAGCAGACAGCTTCTGAGGTAAATTATATCTCGGAAGACTGAACTGAATTTTTTCAAAAATGAAGCGAAATTTATGCTCTATCGAAATCTGACCCCCACCCGAAAACAGTTTTTCCGACATCTGGTACCTTCTCACAGGTTGCATCACATATACAAAATTAAATTTTATATTTGACATTATTTGACTTTTCTTTCCCTGACACCATTTTTTTGTTTCAACTAATATCAAAATGATAATAACTTTAATTAGTAGCAGGATACCAATAGTGGTATTCTGGAGCCGCCCTTGGTAAAATACGCATATATTATTAACTTTCGGGCTCTAAAAATTAGTACATCAATTCTTTGGGCCTCCTAAATACTCATGTCGAAAATATTAAAATGAACAAGTCTAAACTTGTAAATACACGATAAATAACTATAATTCATTCACACCAACGTAGCAGACACAAAAAACTGTTAAAAAATTGATCATTAATGTCCTTCATGACCAAATTGTTCCATGATGCTCCAATGATCCACCTATTTGCTTCTTACAGCTAGCAATAATATGTTCTAAATTCGAAATAATTTAACACGGTATCTACTAATTAAAGTTATTATTATTTTGATATTAGTTGAAACAAAAAAATGGTGTCAGGGAAAGAAAAGTCAAATAATGTCAAATATAAAACTTAATTTTGTATATGTGATGCAACCTGTGAGAAGGTACCAGATGTCGGAAAAACTGTTTTCGGGTGGGGGTCAGATTTCGATAGAGCATAACATTACTGATAGAGTAATATTACGAAATGTTAAACAGTCTTACCTTATACATCTGATGGTGATTGTTGTAGCCCAACTAGTCGACAAAGGAACCACAGTCACAAGATGCACCCTGAATACACACAGTAATCGACGCTATAACGTACTGCCACTATTATTTATCAATAACATGAATTAAATTAGTATAATTGTTAGACCCGGCAGTCGCCTTCACATCCGTCGCACCGACAGAATCACAATACATCGTTAATTTACTTCAAAGTTCTTCTCGCCCCATAGTGATTCTAGACTTAGTTACACACTCACTAATTGTTTCCGAATTTGTGCATTGCAATATCCTCAAAGCTATCAAATGCCCTTCCAGGTTTTTGCCTCATCCAGTCCCAGTCTGTCCTTTAACATTCGTCGTTTAGTCAATATTAGGCCATATAAGTTTATTGAGCAATTCCGAGGCGATATTTTTTATATCCTCACACAGTACTGGTATCTATAATCGTCTAAGAGTTGTTTCTGCAGATAGACTAACTTCGCCATAATTTCCACTCGCGTAGTTCTGGACAAATTGTCTGAACTCCTAGTGATCTAATTTGGCGAATGTAAAATTACACGCTATCGTAATTTTGACTAAATTCAAGTAAATTGTCTTTGTCTATCTCGCGCACTCACGCCATCACTAACACGCACTTTATGTTTGTCTGTAACAACATGCTGCAAAACAGCTGTTTTTGCGTGCCACGTCAATACACTGTCACACACCGTAACGTTCGTCAATGCTCCACCGTAACATGCGATGGACGCTGTCCCGACATGTTTACAAACTTATTCGAAGTTTCGTGCACATCTACCAGTGCAGTTTAACTAATACTAACAATAAATGTAAATTATGTTTACGTTCGCGATTCGACCTTTGGCACGTGTCGTAATTTGGTTAGAGTGGGGCAGACGGGTTATATTCCGAAATATAATGGCGTTATTCGATTGAACTACGATTGTACTTATATACAGAAGGTGACAATGTACTTTATTAATGTGGCTCATATAACAATATTCCGGTCGCGTTAAGACCGGTCCTGAAATCTATTATTAACATACGAGCTCTACTAATATTAATTTGAGTCGGTGATAAAACAAGAACACATGAGGAAGTATGTAGAACCTTTAATAAAAAGTATTCTGAGCGTCATATTTCTCAGTTTACGATGAGTAGAGTAGAACAAAAATTCCCCTTGGACCAGTTCGTGGTGTGCAATTTACGGGTAAAGCTATTCTTAGTGTACTGTAAAATCCCCCTTAAGACTAAAAAGTGCTGTCGCCTTCATACGAAAAATCGTCCGATAAAAAATGTTACCCTGTTCAACAGTAATGGACGAAATTTTGTGAGCTTATACAGCATCCCCGTAAATTGCTTAAATGATGCTCGCTGGCACATATTTATTCATAAAGCAGGAATACACTTATATCTCATCGCGTCGAATGATGTATTACCGATTTTTAAATTTTTAATGAGAAAGGTCAGGCCGTTACCAGCGACGTCGACCCGGTCTCATTTCGTATGTGCAGCAGTGGCGGCACGGATTTCAGATGGAGCGGATGGTTACTAAGCGACGACTTCACCATTTTTTAATATTCAATCTGCAATGGCACCGAGGGTTTTCATTAATTCTATGAACATGAATACACACCGTATATTTTCCCAAGAAGTCTCGTGCATATGACAGCCTCACGTGATATACCCAAAATCGTTAAATACATCTTCATTCCACATGCCCGATTTTACACCAATAATCAAATACGGTATACAATAAAGTTTTTTTTTAATAGATACTTCCACACAACCACTTATACTCCGAACACCACCCATCGGAAAACATTCAAACACTGTATCTTTAAATTTTTTGACACAGGTCTCCCAGAATTTAAAAAATACATTTTGTTCTCATTTTTTTTTATCTCGAAGTTTCTTTTCTAACACAACTGAAGGGGAACTGGTAAACCTTTTTAAATAAAAAACTATAATCAAAATTACATAATATATTATGTACACTGGTAAATGCATTAGGTATTTTTGAAAAGCTTTCGGCACAGGGACTTACCGATGCAACTTTTTTTTTATTTTTGAAAATTTCCGAAAATTTCGGTAATTTTGAAAAACACTTTACCGGTAAAATTGAATTTTACCTTTAAGTTACGCAATTTACTCATCATAAATAAAACACAAACCGGATCATATATAAGAAAAGTTTCTACGATACGAATTCGACGAAGAACAAGGTGTTTCGTATCGTTATGTTCAAAATGCCGCTTAGTTATCTGTATTTTGTCAGATTTGTAAATAGTTAAAGAGAGGAAAACCAAACAGTTATGGAGTTTAATAATAATTATTATTATTATGGCAGCATTAAGCGAAAAGCAGAAAACTGAAATTTTAATGAGAGTGGGCTATGGTGACAGAAAACGCACTAAAAACGTGAAAGTAACAAGTCATTTGAGAATAGATTTTTTCTGCCAAAGTTCGGATCTTCTTAAGCTTACCTATGATAGTACCTATAAGGTAAGTGTGACAAATAAGGCCCACCTAAGGAAAAACGTTTGTATATACAGACAAACGTTACATAAACACGTTTTTTTTTTGTGTGTACAATAAATTTACTTATCAGTTACAGGAACGGAACATAATAATCTGGAAAAAAAACAAAAACAAAGCCTACATATAGTATTATTTTTTTTATCTGCAAGTGGGCTTTATTTCTGCCAGTGTTGAAAATAAGGCCCATCACAATTTATTCAAAAAAAACATTTATTCTCAACTTAGTTGGGTAGAAAATATACAAGAAACTAAAACATGTTAACAAATATTCATCAGAAAATAAAATAAAACAAAGAATAAAATCATGGGCCTTATTACTGCCCATCACAGAATGCACAATTGTACTCCTCGTCATCAGAAGGAGAGTAACCTAAACAGTCTTCATGTCCCAGTTATCGCACGTGACACATTTTCATACTTCCTGCATACTCCCAAGCTTCCTGCATACTTTTCCGCTTTGAAGATGATTGTGGTGTACGCCTGGGAATGTTGAATCTGGCAGATGCTGCACGTTGTGACAAACCTCTACCAATTGCCCGAATAGCATTGTGTAAATCATTTTCGGTCCACTGTGCTCTAATGTCTGGACACTTTGCCCATTATTAGTCTAAAAATAAGATAAAAAAATATGTAACTATTGGTCAGAAATAAGGCCCACCATTAAATTTTGCGGGCCTTATTACTAGCATGTGCTAATTTTAGGTTAGGTTGAAATAAAATAGTTTTGCGTTAATTTCAGGTCCCAATATTTTTTGACGTAAGTACTATATCACCTACTTACCCGTTGCACACAATTTCGTTTGTTGACATACAAAAAAATATGTTGTAGAAGCAAACGTTTATGGCGCGCCACAGTAACAGGGTAGAAGAATCCAGCTCAATAAAATGACAAACTAGAGAACTCATAGAGAACTAAGTTGTCATTAATCGGCCTAGCGACATCTGTCTGATCAATGACAGACCAATGGCAGTTTATATATAGAAAACTGCATTGCTCTTCAGTTCATAAGACGTTGTATTTGAAAACGGGCCTTATTACATGCTGGGCCTTATTTGTCGCAGGTACCTTACATATGACAAAATTCAACGCGCCTCTAAAAATAACCGTTTTCAAGTTCTTGTACCAGCCGTTCTTTATATGTGTGGACCATTTATTTTTTTAGTAAAATTACCATCGACTTTTGTGTAATATATGTAATCCACCATCTTCTTTTGTAGATAAATGTGGATTTTCTTGCAAGTGTGGATAGCAAGGCATATAATGCGTTGTTACCGACTACAGCTATTTCCTGCTTTATCACTACCAATTTGCAATTTTTTTTAAATAATTTTGAATATTTGAATAGGGAGTTTAATATCCCTTAATATAATAATAATAATGAGTTTAATAGCCCTTACAGGTCTGTAAGGGATATTAAAGCCATTTTCAACGAATAATTTCCCAATAGGCGATTCGACGATATCAACGATTAATCGGATTGTTAAAAATTTTGAAAAACACCCTGTGTTTCTCGT
Organism: Aromia moschata; assembly: GCA_029963805.1. Lineage (NCBI taxonomy): Eukaryota > Metazoa > Arthropoda > Insecta > Coleoptera > Cerambycidae > Aromia > Aromia moschata. The sequence continues at coordinate 20,643 of JAPWTK010001112.1, forward strand.
ATATCCCATAGAAAAAATGCAAATCCTGGTAAATGACGAGGTCGAACAGAGGGACATAAATATTTTGGTTCCTGTCAATGACAATCCAATATTGTCTTCCGAGGCAATGGCTGAAATGGTAGATTAAAGTAATTTAAAAAATTATGACCGGTCATATAAACTACGTAAATCTCAAGAAATATTTCCCGAGGATGGCATTATACGAATGGAGTTTTGCGAACGTGTAATGGACAAGGCGAATAATGAAATATTGTATTTACTGATGAATCAACCTTTGCATTACATGGTCGTCGTAACTGTCGGCTGTAATAAAACTGCAAAACAGTTTAACAAGAGACAAAAAAAGTTGCAAAAGTATGCTCGACAAAACATCATTATGCTAGTTAAAAATTAATATTACTTTTTTTTATAAAATTAAGTTTTTGTAGGTAAGTCCCTTTAAGTTTCATTTTTCCTGACCACTGATATTACTACAACTACACACGACTCCATCATATAATAGTTATCCCCCTAGTACGTTTATTCGAATATTATTTACTTGTATTATGATGGCTTTCCTGTGAACTATCGCTTTGTAATAATAGTGACTTATCAAGCATTAACACAATATTTCTACGAGTATAAGCTATTTTAAAATTGTTTCGCAGCTGTAAGTAAAGTAAATTAAGTAAGTAAATTCGCCTAACTTTGAACAAAATGTACCATTTATCATAATGCGTACATATCCACCTATGTACATAGTATCGTAACTCTTACTGTATATGTATCCCAAAGATTATTTAAAAAAACGAAAAAAGGTGAAAACTTTTAAACAGGCACATTCACAGTTTAAAAAACTAGTGATACATATATAGTATTACATATACATACATATACCACTTAATACCTCAAAATTCGTTTATTGTAACAAATATTGAGATACATATGTATAAATGGGGTACAAATAAAAACCAGGGATAATTTTTGTCAAAAATAAATACAAAAATTGCTGCCTTTCGTTTGTACACATGAATATACCGGGTGACCACGAGATTACTACCCAGGCTCTAGCTGAGGCACGAAAAAAAGATATCGATTTCAAATTTTGGGAATGTATATCATTGAATGGGATGCAAAACATAGTTACAAAAACGACTGATCATCACTTCCTGTTTGACCGGAAATGCCCTAAATTTTGTTATTTTATATGGAATACCCTGTATATTATATTTTTTTTAATTCTACTGAAAAAACTAAGACTAAAACATGGATCATGTCCTATACCTATCTTTGACAGTTTCCGAGAAAATCGCGTTTAAAGATGTCAAATGTGTCATTTATAAAATTCTTTTGAAAGAAAACAAGTGAAGATAGGGACAAACTCATATGATATTTTTAACTTATTTTGGAAGCACTAAAGCCTGATATCATTAAAATTTCGCACTTCCGGCTCAACCGGAAAATACCGGAAGTCATCTTTAGTAGCAACTTACTGCAATAATTTTAATGGAATGCCCTATAACTAATTAGAAATTTGAATTCTACAAACAATTTCGAATCATTCTTATGTACACTTCCCTATACCCAAAGTTCATAGTTTTTGAGATATTAAATGTTTAATGTCAGAATGTCATAGGTATGAACGATGCATAAATAGAAAACGATAGAATCAGTCAATGCATCTATCAGAGGTGCCTAGGAATTTTAATATAGGTAGGCGCTATCACAGGCTTTTGTTTTTAAACGTCAGTTTCTTCATTGTTGCTTAATTTGACAATTAATTCTTACTGTTTACAACGTTTGGTGGTAGTGTTATTACTTCTCTTTTATTTAAAATGCCACTTTTTACTCGCGAACATCAAATCGACATGCTGCTAGTGTATGGAGAAGTGAGAAAAAATCGCAGGGAAGCAAAAGCTTTATACGGGTAACGATATCCAGATCGTGCACAACCACATGATAAATATTTCCCTTGGCTTGAACGTCACTTAAACCGAACAAAACCGAAAGAATTGAAGAAGAACCTAACGAGTTTATTCTTAGTGAAGAGGCGGAGATTAATACTCTCTACACTTATACGTGTATTGAGGTAGATCCGACTACTTCAGTTACACAAATTGCTGCCAATGTTGGAATTGGACGGGAAAACATCAGAAATATTTTAAAAAAGCACAAATTTAAGCCATTTAAGTACCAGGTACACCACCATCTTTATGAAGCCGATCACCAACGGAGGCTGGAGTTTTGTAATTGGTTTATGGTGCAGCAACGCCCAAATTTAAGCCGCTTTATCCCTTTCTCTGACGAATCACGCTTCACGAATTTGGGTATGTTCAATAAAAATAATTCGAGATATTGGGCAAGAGAAAATCCTCACTTATTTAGACAAGGAGCTTTCCAGGAGAGATTTGGTGTTAATGTGTGGATGGGAGTAATTGGAACGCGCATCGTTGGACCAATTTTCTTTGAAAATCCACTAACAGCAGACCAGTATTTACAGTTTTAAGGAATAAAATAGCTGACTTTCTCGAAAATTTACCAATAAATGAATATTTCCACATTTATTACCAGCAGGACGGAGCCCCAGCCCATAATGCTCGAAGGGTTAGGGATCATTTGAATCAAACGTTTGAAGATCGTTGGATAGGTACGTACGGACCAGTTAGATGGCGAGCTAGGTCCTGCGATATCACTCCCTTGGATTTTTTCTATTGGGGTCACATTAAAGAAGCAGTGTACAGAACACAGCCTACTGATTTACAAGATCTCCGCGATCGGATTACAAGAGCGGTGAACAATATTACTCCTGCTCAAATGGAAAATGTGTTAAGGGAATTTGAAAACAGGATTCATTTATTTCATCAAATGAATGGTGGACAATTTGAACATTTAATTTATGGATGATGTTGCATTTTTTAAAATTTGTTATTTTTTTATGTTTTTTTTTTAAATAAAATATTATATCTCAAAAACTATGAACTTTGGGTATAGGGAAGTGTACATAAGAATGATTCGAAATTGTTTGTAGAATCCGAATTTCCATTTAGTTATAGGGCATTCCATTAAAATGATTGCAGTAAATTGTTACTAAAGATGACTTCCGGTATTTTCCGGTTGAGCCGGAAGTGCGAAATTTTAATGATATCAGGCTTTAGTGCTTCCAAAATAAGTTAAAAATATCATATGAATTTGTCCCTATCTTCACTTGTTTTCTTTCAAAAGAATTTTATAAATGACACATTTGACATCTTTAAATGCGATTTTATCGGAAACTGTCAAAGATAGGTATAGGACATGATACATGTTTTGGTATTAGTTTTTTCAGTAGAATTAAAAAAATATTTAATATACAGGGTGTTCCATATAAAATAACAAAGTTTAAGGCATTTCCGGTCAAACAGGAAGTGATGATCAGTTGTTTTTATAACTAAATTTTGCATCCCTTTCAATGATATACATTCCCAAAATTTGAAATCGATATCTTTTTGCATGCCTCAGCTAGAGCCTGGGCAGTAATCTCGTGGTCACCCGGTATATTTGGGTGTCTACAATAAAAGTAGACCCTTATGTCGATCTAGACATTTCGGACTCGATGTCCTGCTGCTGATCGAGGGCCCTGCGCAAGGAAACCATTCGCTGTTTTGGGCACGACTTTTCAACAATATTTGACGGATTTAATGAAAGGGATTAAGGAGGCTCAGTAACGTGTGGCGCGGCTTAAGAGCTCCCTGCCCCCGGCGCCGCCGTCCCATTCGGTCCTGCCAGAAGTCCTTTGACAGGGGCGTGCTTAGCGTCGGGGTTTAATCTCGACTCGCATCAATTATATTAGCGACGTGTACGTGTAGTATTATGCTGTATAATTTATCGTCTTTGCGAAATTCGGTCGCCGAGTGCCGAATTTTCGGAGGGATGAAATGTGAATTATAAATAAACATGGGGCGGAAAGTCGCCTCTCAATGTTAGAAATTCGGTGTAATAGGGGGGGTAATCATCCCAAACGCGGAAGATAACATACAGTATTTTTGTATAGTAGCGGACACTTCATATGAAAACCACTGCCAATGAACTCATTATTTCCACATCCAATTTTCCACATTCAATCAGACTGAATTGTTAAAAACATCTGGTTATATTCTTAAGTGTGTGATGTTATTGTGTATGTGGTTATGACCTTTATGGCATCAATGACCTAAATGAACATAATAACTTCTATGACATTTATGACCTTGATGACCTGAATGACCTTTATGCCTGATATGATTTATTTTGGGCTTGGGGAAAAATATGAGGATTTTATAAAGCTCTTTTAAAGCTCTGTGTAATTATAAAAATTTATGTTAAAAACATTTATTTTAGCTATTTTGAATTACCCCTCTTCAATCCCCTCAACTTACATCAAACTGACTTGCATCGTTTGCGAATAACCTACAGATAAGGAAAGAGTATATTACTCCCATCTATCTCCCTACCCCCTCAACTTGTTTACCCCTCAACTTGATTAAGCTTAAAATCCGCTCCAGACCTCATAATGGTACATAAGTGTTAAAAATTTCAAGTTGATATCTTAACCCTTTAACGCCCAAGTGCACTGTCAAGAGACATGAACTTAGAGGCTCATATTACTGATAGAAAAAATAAAAACAAAATAACTAAAACCATGTATTCCCATGTTTTCGAGGTAGCTCTTTCGAATGGAATCGCGGCCAGGAATTTTGAAAAATTATTAGTACTTTGGGGTTTTTTGGGGTCGCTGATCACAATCCTGATGTCAGAATTTCAAAATTCATGATGGAGGATCCAATATGGCCACCATCCCGAATCAAATTTCAAATTTTGTAAACTAGCGATTTTCAAGGTCGCTAATCACGATCCCGATGTCAAAATTCAGAATTTCGAAATTTGCTTCAAAATGGTCGCCATGTCATATCTACCATCCTGAATTTTGAAATTCTGATATCGGGATCGTGATTAACGACCCCGAAAACCCCTAGTGTACAAAGTTTGAGGCAAAATGATCGAAAAATTTTAAATTTGATTCGGGATGATGGCCATATTGGATCCTCCATCTTGAATTTTGAAATTCTGACATCAGGATCGTGATCAGCGACCCCAAAAACCGCTAAAGAACTAAGAATTTTTCAAAATTCTTCTTTTGCGTCAATGATCCCGCAACTGGTAAAAACAAAGAAATATCACCCTTTGAATTTTGCCATATCTAGGTATTCTAACCTCAAAAATGAGAAAATTAAATTGTTCTCATTGCGTTCCCTTCAAGTACATGTCTCGAGTGCACATTTCTATTTGTTTTTGAGTGGTATAAAAGACGATCATACCTGAAATTGCGATTTAAAAAAAATCTCGAAAAAAATCGCATTTTTTAATAGTTTTTGTAAAGTAAAAAGTGAAGGTTACATCATTTTTTTTTGCAAGTTTTAATGATTCCATTCGATAGAGCGACCTCGAAAACATAGGAATACATGGTTTTTGTTGGTTTTTTCTTTATTTTTTTTCTATCAGTAATATGAGCTTCTAAGTTCATGTCTCTTGACAGTGCACTTTGGCGTTAAAGGGTTAAGGTGTTCTCAAAAAAGGTTAACAGACAGATAGACTGACAGACCGACAGACAGACACAGACAGTTTTTAACACAAATTTTAATAATTACACAGTGAAAATAGCTGTATAAATGTCTCCTATTCTTCTCCCCCTCATACCCCTTTTGAGTACGGTATGGGGAATAAAATACTAAGGAAAGCATTTTTTTTGTGAAAAATTTGTGAAAAATAAATTGAGATTATGTTCATTTGGTCTATGTTATTTTTGTTGAACACCGGAGGTGAGGGGCCCGTTGTTTTGTTGTATCTTAATGGGAATTAATAAAAATATTCATGTGACGTATCGTTAATGAGTTTTTGAGGTAGGAGAATTCAAATATCACATTGTTAAGTCTCTACTCCCATTTCTACTTCCATATCCATATCCAAAATAAATCATACGGTTTATAAAGGTCATCAAAGTCATAAACGTCAACATATATGACAATTGATGTCATATATGTTTTTAAGGATCACATCGTGGTTCTTAAAGCTCATAAAAGACATATCGGTTATAAAGGCCATATTGACCATAAAGGTCGTACGGGTCATACAGGTCATAAACCCCAGAGGGATTATAAAGATCCAAATACATAATTATATTTCTCTTTTAAGAATATAACCTGATGTTTTCAACAGATTAGTATAATTAAATGTGGAAAATTGGATGTGAAAGTAGTGATTCCATTGGCAACGGTTTTTCTTCTCCGAAGCATTTTTTTTATACGACAGGCACATGCTATAGCTCCTATAAATCAACATATGGGTCTATTCTTTTCTAAAGTTCGTACAAAACCGGACATGTCAGTTGCGTGCACGCAAAACCAGTCACAGATTTTTTTGTTTTGCTTTTCTCTAACGAAATCACAGGACTAGAGGATTGGTGTATGCTAGCTAATATATTTCATTTGTTTGTTTGGCACATATAAATAGAGACAAATAAAATTAAATTAGGACGATACACAAGAATAGTCACTAATAAGGAAGGTCAATAAATGTCGACATTCGAGCGGCCACGATTTCTTGCATTATTTGCAGATTGATGTAAAATTCAGACATTTGATGTTAAAAATCCTAGATCTACGGTTTCGCTGGCTCTCTCATCGATGAATTAAATTGTTTTATGGTAGCCTAGTATGTCTTTATATTCGACTTGCCATTAGTTTACACATTTTTAATTCAAAATCCATGGCAGGAAACAATTTTTGGCGTCTTTGTCGAAACTAATTTATAAGGACGCGTCCGGTGTTGAATGAAGATTCCTCGATTAAATCTCGATAAAATCGATCCCCTGCATTGAGTGTTCTATAAAATTTAAAATTTCGAGAAACTTTTGTTGTGTAATCTCCGTAAAAAAGTAGTCATTTCAAATTCGTAATAAAAAATATGAGGATGCCATTAAATAAAAATGCCGACGAAGTTATATGTCGTTATTTTAAAACTCTGTGAAGAAATTTGGAGTTACACCACGAAATAGTTGTTTCTATAGTTGTTTGATGTATATCATCTTCGAAATGGTCACATGATCGAAAAAAATCGTTTTTAATAAACTTATGCGCTGCTTTATGGAACCACTCTATTTCGATTCCTCAAATACAACAAATCAAAGAAAAAACTTTTCCATAAAATATTTTTGGAGTAGGGTTTATCAGATTATTTCTTCAGTTTTTTTCCCAAAAATGTCTCTAAAATTTTTAAAAACACAATTTTTGGAAAAATGTGACAAGGCCTCATTTTGAATAACCAATCATAAGGGTATTGGTATGAAACTGTAAATTTGAAAATTAGTACAAAATTGTAGGAATTACAAAAAAATATAAGAACAGCATAAACATTATATACAAAATGGATACAAAGTAAAATATTTGTGCTATTCATGTTTTTAAGTCGTTCATATATATTAAGCACCGTTCGTAAAAATTAAACTGGTCCACAGTGCTTTTGTTAATTGTAGACCTCTGATTGTTTCGTACTTCTGTCGGCTGTAAAATAAATTCCACCGAATAGTGACAATAATAACAGAAGACTTATTCATCAAACCACGAACAAGAGAACTTATGAAGGACAAAGACATGAATGTTGCTTGAAAAATGCTTGAATGTTGTTGATGCTGAAACTGCCGCATGGTTTCATTTAAAAAAGTCCTAAAGGGATTTATCGGCAAAACAAAAGCAGAAAACTATACAGAACTAGTTTCTGAACTTCTTGAGATGAATAAAGTTCTACGATTAAATTTATTTTTTGCATTCATTTGGTATTTGGTCTATAGAATCATTATTTCATAAAAAAATATCTAAATTAAATGTTTGAGGTTTGTACCCTGTTTTTAAAATATTTCCGAGTGGCGGTCGGTGGAATTTGGAATTTGACGTGCTCGTATTTCCGTAAGGAGGCATGGAACCTACACCATATTTTAGGGGGTGGTTACTAGACCTAAGTAAAAGGCTATAATAGCAAAAAATTCTTCAGAGAAAACTTTTTCTCTGAAGAAAAACGAAAATTTTTTTTTCCAAAAATCTTCAAAAAAAGTCTCCGGGCAGATCTTAGAAACGGCTTGCAAAGTATTTGCGAAATAACTAATCAATTTTTTCGTAATCACCGAGGAAATACAATTTTTTATGTTTGTGATTTTTGCTTCTTATTTTGCTTAAATTCGTATTTTGCTTAAAGATACAACTATTGTAAAATCTCACAGACGAAATGTTGGGACGAAATAAAAATTCAAATTACCATAACTTTTACAGATCTCAAAATGTCAAGAAAACCACAAGTATAAAAAGACTTTGTATTTTATCGGTGATTATGAAAAAAAATATTTCGCAAATATTTTGCAAACCGTTTCCAAGATCTGCCTGGAGGCAGCCATTTTTGGAAAAAAAAAATCGCAAGTTTTCCCTGAAGAGTTTTTTTCTTTATAGCCTTCTACTTAGATCTAGTAACCACCTTCTAAATTATGGTGTGGGTCCCATGCCTATAGGAAATTCACGTAACCTATAGGGTGTTCTTGTGGGCGCCGACTAAATTCCTTATTTTTAAATGGAATGCCCCATACGTTTTTTTAAATTTGGAAAGAGCATACAATTTTGAGTTGAAAACATGTATCATAACCTATACCCAAACTCAGCCTTTTTGGAGGTTTTTGATGTATTCTAAAAAAATTGACAGATGATAGAGTCGGGACAAAACCTTCATAATGTTTTTTGGGTAGTAGGCTCGCACTTCATTTGTGGCACGACGTAAGGAAAATAAGTATGCAATTAAGATAATTTGGAAAATGCTATACTAAGTGATCAATTTATTAAGTTACATTTTGCCAATTTCAAATCGAGATTACTTGTTTAGTTCAAAGGAAACACCCTGTATTCAACCCAAATTGCCTATCTTTCAGTTATGTTATCAGCTCATATCGAAATTATGGAGGTTAAAGTAACAAACTTCGGAGATTTTTTTGATTTTAAAGGATTTTTTATGTTTCCATCATAACATAAATGAATGGAAATAGCAAACGTTAAAACTTAATTAACACAATTTTTTTTGCACATTGCTTTTAATACAAAAAAATTACTTAAATAACAAGTTTAATAAGTTTCTTAACAGAAAGCGGATCAAATTACTTCCATTATTTTAATCGAAAATCAACCATAATAACATATTTAGGTACAATGTAATTTTTTCTTAAAACATCACATTAGAAATAAATACATTTTCTTAATACGGAGCAGTGGCGGTGCGTGATATTTCAGTTAGCCATATCTTGAAAACGACGCATGGGACCCACTTCACTTTTTAGGTGATGACTATACACCTCTTACAGAAAGGATTTATAGTGAAAAAAACCGTCAGCAAAGTTTGCGAAAAATTTTTCAAAAACACTGGAGCACTCCCTGGGTTCTCAGTAACGCTCTGTGGGATATTTGCAGTATATTTTTTTTTCATAATCTAGAAACAAATATAAGGAGACGTTTTTCGATTTGTTACAAAATATTTTTGTTTCAAAAAGTTATGGCCATTTTAATTTTGGGAAACAAAATGTTCCTATAAAATTAAAATTAAAATGGCCGTAACTTTTTTGAAAAAAAAAAATATTTTGCAACAAATCGAAAAACGCCTCCTTATATTTGTTTCTAGATTATGAAAAAAAAAATATACTGCAAATATCCCACAGAGCGTTACTGAGAACCCAGGGAGTGCTCCAGTGTTTTTGAATTTTTTTTCGCAAACTTTGCTGACGATTTTTTCACTATAAATCCTTTCTGTAAGAGGTGTATAGTCATCATCTACAAAGTGAAGTGGGTCCCATGCGTCGTTTTCAAGATATGGCTAACTGAAATATCACGCACCGCCACTGATACGGAGACTAATAAGCTATACAAAAATAGTGTTAAAGTGGTAAAGATGTTTAACTACAAAAGAATCGTTCCAACAACAGTAATGCAAACATTAATATTATTCTTACATTTTAAAAAGCAAAACATTGTCAACAATTCAACAAACATAATGATGGCCCATCATCTGCTACACATACAATCCCTATTTGCAGCACCGAAATTATTCTTAACATTATTATAAAAAAGGCAATGAACTGTGGTTAATTACATTTTTTAAATTTGTTGTTTACGTTTTGTCTAGTTTGATGGCAACTTTTAAGAAAAATTCCTAAAAATCGAGGAAAATCGAAAATATCTCCGAAAATGTAACTTTCAGTGGCGGCCGCTGGACGTTGACATGCTCGTATTTTCCGTAAGGAGGCGTGGGACCCACACCATATTTTTAGGGGGTGGTTACTAAACCTAAGTAGAAGGCTAGAATGGCAAAAAAAACCAGGGAAAACTTGCGAAATTTTTTTTCCAAAAATTGCTGCCTCTTGGGAAGATCTTGGAAACGGCTTGCGAAATATTTTTTTTTCGTAATCACCGATACCGACACCAAGTATAAAAAGACTTTGTATTTACTCGTTGATTATGAAAAAAAATATATTTCGCAAATATTTTGCAAACCATTTTCAAGATCTTCCCGTAGGCAGCCATTTTTGGAAAAAAAAATTCCGCAAGTTTTCCCTGATTTTTTTTTTGCTAGTATGGCCTTTTACTTAGGTTTAATAACCACCCCCTAAAATATGGTGTGGGTCCCATGCCTTCTTACGGAAATACGAGCCTGTCAAATTCCACCGGCCGCCACTGCTAACTTTAACCCCCATAATGTTAATATGACAAAAAAGAGAACTGAAAGCTAGATGCTGGTAAATTGGCAAAATGTAATACAATAAATTGAAAATTGGTATAGCAATTTCAAATTTATTTTAATTGCATAATAAGGAGCATGTGTTCTTATACTTTACCAAAAATGAAATGGAAGCCTACTACCCATTAAAATAAGGACGTTAGTCGACTTCCACAAGAATATGAATGTCCTGTAGACTCGACAATATTTTAAAAAGGGGGCAAAAAAAGTGCAAACAACCTCACATATTTCATTTTGGCATTTTTTTATTAAGCAACATCTATATAGACGAAATACGCATTAAAAATGTATTTTTTAGTTGGCATGGGAAAAAATCAGTCAGAGAAAAATAAACAAGGAATGATTCACGTCAACCGGATCAGTTCTCTCTAAAATTTGGGGACACTTCCTTCCAAGGCCAAATCATACCAAATCATTGACTTTATCCAACCAAAAGGTGTTAAAATGGCCTGAATGAATAATTTTCGAGCCGCACATTGAGAAACAAGAAAAGAATAATAGAATTCAAGGTGACTAATGGAGGCGACGCACAGTGGTTCAAAATAACAAAAAGCTGGACAAAAACCCAAAAAATCGATATTTTTTTTGGAACTTTTTTTCTCTGACTCATGTCTAGAGACGTCCCTGTGACCTCTTGGGATCAATAGTACGGGCCAGATGGGTTTGCATTCTTCGTGAGAGCATTGTGAAAGTGACCGCCGAGTGTGTAACATTCCAATCTCGCGTCACGATAAATTTTACATTTTGCGTGCGACCGTGCCAAATTTTTTTTGTGTTACGTATTAAAAACAAAAAAATATGGATTCGTCTCCTGAAAGTCAGTACTGCAACGCTGTAAAACTAAATTTACAGAAAAAAATATATTTCAATTGCTTAATAACAAGGTTATGTGCATTCTATTTTGTCGAAGTTGATAGAAAATTTGTAGATATGTGAAGGGCTAAGTTGAAAATTCCAAGAGATTCCACTCTACTTTTTATCTTAATACGTTTATATTAAACGCTTGTTAAAATCATATCAAAATTTCAAGTACCCCGAGGTACCCCATATTTTTTAATGCATATTTAAGTGCGCAGAAGAACTGAGTACCAGCGAAAACGCGTAAAATGCGCAACGTATATTTCACGCTTTCTCGACTAATAAACTCAATATGCAAATAAATAATGAATATTTATGTTTTAAAAACGGGTTTTCACACATAAATATGTATGTAATGTTTCATACAAATAACAATTATCCAATAGTTGTTTATTAGTCATTATACAATGAATGTTATTTAATTGTAATGTTACCCAAAAAAAATTTAAGTATTAATTGAAATAATGGTAAACTGACCCCTGATGTTTTCTTAAACTTTATCATTTCACTTTTACAATGTTAAAGGTTAAACATTGAATTACTGTTTGAGAAAACAACAAAAATGTCCTTTCGGGGTTAGTTTACCATTATTCGTATTAATGTTTTACATTTTTGTTTTCCATAATATTTTTTTCTATTTTTTGCATTTTTTATTGGTAACATTTGGCCATGAAATAACAGACAGCTTAAAAATAAGTCCCTAATTATTTTTAAAATACAATGTTACCTTTCACCATTTTGTTTTTTAAAAAACAAATGTCAAATTCGTTATCAGCGACCTCTAAAACACCCGTATACGAATTTTCACTCAAATTCATCAACTTTTTCAAAAAGTTGGACGCCATATTGAATCCGCCACTTTGTTTTTTAAAAAATGAATGTCAAATTCGTTATCAGCGACCTCGAAAACCCCCATTTACCAATTTTTATCAAAAAATGTTTATATATTACTAAATGAATACTATACTGAATGAATAATGAGTACTAAATGAATTTTGTCCAAGATTTTGAGATTTTGAACCACTGTTGACGCGACGTCTAGAAAGCCAAACCGAAGAAACTGCTTCTCTTTCTCGAATATTTAGTTACAATCCACTCAAACTGGTGTCGAATCACCTAAGTAACTAGTTTTGAATCTGCTTGTCAAGAATCGAGAGGTAAAATAACGAAATTCAAGATGGCGGATACAATAAATTACATTCCATTCAAACCGGTGTTGTATGCCCTATCTAAATAGATTTGGATGTGTTGATCAAGAACCAAGAGTTAGACTAGCGAAATCCAATATGGCATATCCAATATGGCGCATATGAAAGGAACACATATAGATATGGGTATAAAAAAGGAATGAAGTGTGAAAATGAGAACAGTGAAAATGATTCAAAATATATTTATTTAATCGACGTCACTTGCTTCTAGCTGAACAATTTTCCTTACTTAGGCAGAATTTGCACCTTCAATATTCAATTATTCAGAATGTGTGCATAGATATTCGGTAAATGCACTTGCATAAGGGCATTAATAATTCAAATGTAAATTTGAATATTTCCAGGAAGGTACACGGTTTATTGCATAGTGACTTCATAAGTATATAAATAATAAGGTATAGTATGTAAATAATAAATATCTACTTACGTATGTCTATATAGAACATAAGAGACATAACGTGGATATGCATGCTGCATTTTTATGTCAAAAAAATAAATATCGGTTCAACCGTAGGATCATAGATTCGTATTATAGAGAAAAGCCTATTTTTAATATTTTCTGAATGAAGGGTGAGCAAATTATATAACAAATAGTCAATCATGATGTAACCTTGAACAAACAAACTGTAGCATTAAATCTTTTGTTCAATATATGTATTTGATATTAGTCCTCAATTGAAAAAAAATACACTTATTGGGCAACATGGACATTCCCTGAGCAAACTAATACCATAAACATAATAGGAAAATTTTAATTTAAGGAGCCAACTTCACGTACCTCCAAATTTAAAATCAATTTCCTGGGGTGGTGTGAGCCCAATGGGACCTACGTACTGCGCCCATCTCACGACCGCCCTCTCACGTTTCCAGAATTCAGGCCACTTTAAGAATTACAAAATAATTGTCTCCGCTGTACATATTTGGATAAAATTTGGTACAAATATTATATTCATTTAATCCAATAAAAAGCATAATTTACTTTCGAAAAATTCCAAGAACGGACTCAAGAAGATTTTTTAATGTTGCTCTCAGTTCCGATCACAACACCCTGTATATCATTTTTTTTTGTAAATGTCTTACTTACTTACCTTTTTAAAAGTAAACTTTTAAAAAGTCAATGGGTCAGTGTATAAAATATTGTCATAATATTTGATGGCACGTTTATGGTTATTCTCCAATAAATTTTCACAGTATTGATTGACCAAATTTTAAATTCTACAAATAACGTAGTCAACTAGCCAACGTCAATATTTTATCAATTTTATTAAAAATATCCTTCATAAGACCTTGCTAATTGTTTCTTTTTTGACATGCAGCGTTTCTAAGCCTTTTTGAATTTAAATTTCCATTCAAAATAACTTAAATTCCATTTCTTTCACAAGAAAAAATGTTAATAATGAGGTTTTTATTAACAAACACAATGAAAATCAGTTGTTAAACACCTTTAGAAAATAATATTAAGATATTAGTTTTATTATTTGTTTGTAGCAATAAAATGACAAATTTAACATACCCTATATTAAATTTTGAACTAGATGTTTTACCAATTAATATCGCATTGTTGCATTAAAAATCCCAAGTAGGCATATGTCAAATTTGTTATTACTACAAACTAAAATATTAGCGTCTCTTAGTAATCAGCATAAGTTTTTTAAAGTGCTAAAGGCTAGATTTCTAAAGTTACAACACTAAAAACTTGAAGATGACGTTCCAATTTAGTAATGAAGATTATGCAAATATTATTTTTGTGTATGGATTTTGCGACGGAAATGGCAGAGCTGCAAAAAGAGAGTATCAAAGGCGTTTTCCAAATCGCCGTGTACCAAGTCATAAAACATTTTCAAAGGTATTCCAATTTAGTAAGGAATATGGAAAATTTCCGTCAATGGCAAAACATGAACATATTCCCAGAGGTTTTCGACAGGAAGAGGAAATACTACAGGTTGTTCGAAATAATCCATCTACAAGTGTAAGAAGAATAAGTAATGAGTTAGCAGTACCTAAGACAAGGATATGGCGAACATTAAAAAACGAAAATCTGTATCGATTTCATGTTAAAAAGTTCAACGACTTTCGCGACGCGGCGACGACGTTCCCCGCTTAGCATTTTGTAGGTGGATTTTGGCGCACAGAAGAACAATATCGAGGATTATATTTACGGATGAAGCCTTTTTCACGCGTGACGGAATTAACAATACTAGAAATAATCATGTTTGGGCAACCGAAAATCCACATTCGGTGGTTCAGAAAAATTCCCAACACAGATTTAACATTAATGTGTGGTGTGGAATTTACAAAAACCATCTAATAGGGCCTCATATCTTTAAAGGAAGGTTAACTGGTGAAGTTAAGTAAAGCATCAATACCAGGGGTATGTGGTTTCAGCACGATGGTGCTGGACCCCATTTTTCTGTACCAGTCAGAGATTATCTGGATGAACAGTACCCCAACAGATGGATCGGTGGAGGAGGTCCTGTTAATTGGCCACCGAGGTCTCCCGATTGTACACCTCTAGACTATTTTTTATGGGTCAAGTCAGAAGTGTACAACGAAGAATTCCACACACGGGAACAGTTGTTACAAAAAATTATTAATGTATGTGATAACATTAGAGATAACCCAGAAATGATTGATAGATCAGTGAAAAACTTGTAAAACGTTCTCAAAAATGTATTGACGCTAGGGGTGTTCATTTTGAAAATTTGTTGTAATTTTAATTAATAACATCATTCTGTCAATTTTTGGTTTTGTTTTAAGAGTAAGTTATTGCTTAATAAGTTATTTGTTGACTTTATTTTGTCAAAATAAAATTCCCAACCGTCTTTAGTATTTTAATATTATTTTCTAAAGGTATTTAACAACTGATTTTAATTGTGTTTGTTAATAAAAACCTCATTATTAACATTTTTTCTCATGAAAGAAATGGAATATAAGTTATTTTGCATGGAAATTTAAGGCTTAGAAACGCTGCATGTCAAAAAAGAAACAAATAGCAAGGTCTTATGAAGGATATTTTTAATAAAATTGGTAAAATATTGACGTTGGCTAGTTGACTACGTTGTCTGTAGAATTTAAAATTTGGTCACTCAATACTGTGAAAATTTATTGGAGAATAACCATAAACGTGCCATAAAATATTATGACATTATTTTATACACTGACCCCATTGACTTTTTAAAAGTTTACTGACATTTACAAAAAAACGATACAGGGTGATGTTATCGGCACTGAGAGCAACATTAAAAAAATCTGAGTCCGTTCCTAGAATTTTTCCAAAGTAAATTATGCTTTTTATTGGACTAAACGAATATAGTATTTTTACCAAATTTTATCCAAATATATACAGCGGTTCCAAAAATATGGCGGGCTAAAGTTTTACTTAAAATTCATAAAACACACCGTATCTCAGAAACGGCTAACAATAAAGGGTAAGTTTGGGGGTGTTTTGAACTCAGATAAGTGTGCTCTACCTCCCACTACACTATGTCCCTTTAAATCTGGGACACCCTGTATAGCTCCATTGAAACGAGGAACCTATAAATAATCGCTCGCGGCCCCCTGCGTATTTCATATGTTATATTGTAACTGCGAAAGCGTTGATATGTTGACAATATTACGTATTTCTGGGACATTGCAGACCACTGAATCACACCAAAGCTCCTACGTAATCTGACAAGTGTAATTATTTGTGAAATATACGGTTACCTAATCAATTTGGCAGATTGACGAACGCGCGAATTGCTTCACTGGGACGTCGAGAGGACTAATATAGGAATGAGCTTGTCGGAACCAAATCCATTATGTAGTAAACAAATTGCGAATAGAATACTTTACATGTCGGATGTACCATACAATAAACGATTCATGGTATAATATACGGAATGATGATCAGACTTCGTTTGACAACTGTTTAACCGAAGCGAGAGAGATTCATCTTTCTTCGGGTTATCTTTCGTGCTTCATTTCGGCTTCATGGTTTTACTGTTGGAGAGTGCTTTGGGAATGACATCTGATAGTTGCCGACCTGCAGGGTATTTAGGTACTTTTATTCATGTGCAAATTCAAATAACCCCCCATTTTTCAAGATACTCGATTAAACATTATTTTATTTTAACGATCATCAAAATCTGCTTCTGACCGTACTATCGCTTTTCAGGTGAAGCCGCATGGCCTTCTAGGATTTTTATGTATACCACCGACATTCAGTACAACTTTTTAGCGATTTTTTTCTGTGTATTTCCAATTAAAATTTCCAATTTGTCTTCAAATTGCAAATACAAATTTTCAGGGTGTTCTATTTGAACTAAACAAGTTATCTCGAATTGAAATTCGTAAAATGTAACACAATAAATTGAACACTTGCGATTTGTGTGACACAACAAGTGAAGAATAGAATAAGACAAAGATAATTGTCACACCTAACAGCACGTCCCACTCAGTGAGCGGGTCAGGTACTACGCCAATTCGCATTTGTTGGCGATTTTGCACCCTCCCTATTTCAATGAGAACCAAACCCACGCATCTCGAAAGTCAAGGACTGGATTGGAGGCAGTTCGCTCTGAATTGTGTAACACCAAGGCAACGTCTGAGATAGTCTCACTTAATGAACCTCTCGCGTCACATTTGGAGAATTGAATTTAGTTCACAGATGATATATTGAAAACAGGTGGGATTTTGGAATTTTCGCATTATTTTATTTTATTTATGTTGTTTTGTTGTTGATCGTTAAAAAAATGGATTGAAAAGAAATAAAGCAAAACTTCGACTCATATTAAAACAAGGTGATCTTAAAAAAACATT
This sequence comes from Aromia moschata, assembly GCA_029963805.1. Taxonomy (NCBI): domain Eukaryota; kingdom Metazoa; phylum Arthropoda; class Insecta; order Coleoptera; family Cerambycidae; genus Aromia; species Aromia moschata. The sequence goes on from JAPWTK010001112.1 coordinate 38,321, forward strand.
TCAATATTATTTGAAGCATACAAGTAAAATATTGAGCTGAAAATTAAATTAAGTGATTCCAGATGACATTCAATTATCTTGACATTATTCCATGGCATACTTGACTCATCTAGCGGCTTTCAAATTCGGTATTTTGCTCAATTTTAGATCGTATAGAAAGAAACACCTTGTATAATTTTTGTTCAAATTTTGCATGCGGAGGTTTTGATATGAAACATTTCCATATGAAACATATGGATTCAGATATTGAATAAAAAAATCGCTAAATGGTCATATTAAATTTCGGAAGTATAAAAAGTTGTAGCAGGCCAACACGCTATTCTTGCAAGGCCACAGCACAGAAAGAACTAGCACTAATTCAAAGCCACCAAACCGGGGAGGGGTGGCTGATTTGAAAAAGAATCCCCCATTCATATTTTTATATAAATATAAAATTCGTCAATAACAATATAACGGCAGTTTCCAATTCCATTAACCGCTCTCCACTTTTCTTGACATTTCTGTTGATCCGCGAATTCTCGCAGCACTTAAAAACGTTAGTTCGCACTAAAACATTTTGGCTTTTCCTTTGCAATACCATATACACATCATATGTAAGGCACGTGAAAAGCAGTTTCCGTTCGTACTTAAAAAGGACCATTTGGACAGTTTTAAATTTAAGCGATCCATTTATAATTTTAAAGCGAAAACGTGGAGAGTGGTGGCTAAAAGTTTTTCCCCGTTAAAATATTATTTATCATATTAACGTCCTCTGTCAGCAGTGGCGTGCAGTGCCACTCAAGTAAAGGTAGGCAAAAACAATATAACAAATAAAATCGGCATTACCTATTTCTATATTTTTTTGAAGAAGCCATTTGTAACTTACCGTTAAACCGTGGCAGTATGAAATTTGAAACTCAGGTATTTTCGTAAGGAGGCATGGAACCCACATTATATTTAAAGGGTGGTTACTAGACATAAGTAGAAGGTTATAATAATGAAAAAACTTCGAACGAAATTTGCGAAAAAAGAAATTAAAAAAATGTGTGCCCCACTAGATCATGGAGACGGCTTGCAAATTGTTTGCAAATATATTTTTTTCACAATAACCAAGTGAAATAAAAACTTTTTACCCTTGTTCATTTTGCAGAATTTTCATTTTGCTCAAAGATATATAACGCTATAACAATTTAAACTATAAATTTTACCAACAATACCATAATTTTTACAGATCTCGATAAAAGAAAGCATTAAAAGACTTTGTTGATCTGATGAATACAAAAAAATATTGTACAAGCCGCTTTCAAGATCTTCTGATGGGGCACTTTTTTTTCGCAAGTTCCTCGACGTTTTTTTTTTGTTATTCTAACCTTCTACTTAGGTCTAGTAATCAGATCCTAAAATCCCATATTCCGTTATGAAAATATGTGAACTTCAAATTCCACCAGCCACCACTGCTGTTAAAATACCTCTTATTTTTTTCTTTGACTGCACAATTATTGTTAAGGAGTAAAACGCACCTGTGAAATTATCGTTTGTTTATTTTCAAAACATCTTGACTAAATTCATTGCTAAATAGAATTGTTTTTAATCGGATCGAGCAGTTCTCCGTATCACTACACTCACACTGCATTCTTATCACTCATTGTACGCACATATCTCACCTATGTAGGTATATTCAAATATGCAAAACTGTAATTACAATCATTAAACATAGTTTACGAATTTTTAATTTACATATTACAGCCTAGAGTTATTTATTACACGGCATCGGTAATTCGTCAAGGGCGGTATCGCGTACGCTACATCCCTTATTGCATTGCTCTATTTCGTTCTAGCATGTACCTATTTCTCTTTACGCGCTTGCGATTCAGTACGTCGTCTTTTGTTTCGTTGGTGAATTTAAGGCACTGCTTTTAGACGTGCATAAGAGCCAATATTTAACTCCTGTGGCCGCCTCTACGGATTTCTTATGGGCCGCTTGCTCGAAAAATGTATCGTTTGATTTTTTTTTCCATATAATGTGACAACTTCATCTCCACATGTTTCATGATATAAAGTACCGTTAAAATAATTTTAAAAACCTGTAAAAATGTGAAATCTGTAAAATAAACCACGAAAGTGGTATAGCTATCCGGTTCCTGGAGCACTTCGATGGCATGTCCATCCGGAGTGACCATTCAGAGGGGGGGTTCCGTCAAGGTCGTGCAAGAAGTGTCACCAGGGTGTGCTGAAGAAGTGGTTGTCAATGATCATAGGGTGTACAAGGCATGCAGGTGTGTAAAATAAGTGGTCGGCAATGACCAGAGGCTGCCGAAGAAGTAAATGAATGGCGTCAAAACTCGGTAAGTGTGAGCTTTAGGAGCTTAATCTAAGTTTTCTGTGTATTGTCACTTAAAATTTTTACCTGTACAAGAAGTGGTTGGCAATGAACAGAGGCTGCTGAGTAATTATTATTCCTTTTACAAGAAGTGGAATTATTATTTTAGTTTCTTATGATCTTCTAAGGTAGGCAACGCCTTTTTGGTTTTATTATATGCACGCCTCTGCCTGCGACAAATTAATGTTTTTGTTACGTAAGAGGTTAGCGGTACGTGTGTATTTACATATAGATAGATATATGTGTATGTGAGTGCGGGGAATAATTTCCCTTTACATCTTTTTACTTTTCGTGTACATATTTTGCATTTTAAATGGGCACAGCGCCAACGGCCTTACTAATGCAAAACCTAAGCGGTACTCGTATCAGCGCGTTCACAGTTCAAGAGCAGATATGCAAAAGCAAGTAAATCCGCTTTGATTAATTGCGAGCAATTTCTTTCAAAGTGTTAGGAATTTTAAAAAGAATGTAGTAACTGAATGTTGAAAGTAACGAGCCATAATCAGAAATAATGGCTGGCATGCCAACAGAACGTGCAAGTATACAGGGTGGCCAATGTCCATCAAAAACAAAACATGCCAATTTTTGGGTGCTTAACACGGTTTTCTAACAAATTGCTCTGACACGTAAATTTTGTTTTGGAAGTGGAAATATGTTTCACATATTTTTAAAATGTCACTTCAACCCTTAAGCGAGGGTAAGTTCTAATCCCAAAATTTCAAATGACAGAAGGGGTCAAGTGATATTTGAACACAAAAAAAAAGTTTTAATCAAAGTGGTCTGGAATATTTAGTCGAACGTTCTTGAACGTTCTTGAGGTAAAATATTTAAGTTTTGAGGTTGAAAGGCGTAAATTTTACTTTTCAAATGGCCCCACAAATAGTGGTTCAAAGAGCTCTAATTTGGCGACCTCACAGGCCATTCAATAGCTCTTCTAACGATCCAATGTTCAGAAAATTTATTATCTAAGTACTCTTGTACTCTTACGTCATAATGCGGATGAGCACTATTTTGTTGGAAAAAATACCTGATATTCGTCATAATTCGAATGATTAATACTATTTTTGTTAAATATATACAGGATGTAGTCAATAAAGGTGATATAAGTAATAACATTCATATCCGATACTTTTCAGAATATGACCTAATATTTTCAGATCTAGTCTAATTTAATATGGGAAAACTAGATGTAGAGGTAGGTGGTGAGTCCTTAGGCAGCAATATTAAATATTTTCTCCAGCGTTGCATAACGTTTGATGTGCGACTTACTTTTTTATTTGATAAAACACTTTTGAATCCAACCCACTTTCAAATTTCGTATCTGAAGCAAGACCGTAATCTCAATATGAAGTCGCTACATTTAAATAGGGATAAAAACTAAATAAGCTTCCCGAGAGTTAAAGTTTTTTTTTGTTCGCCCAGATAGCGTTTAATTTGATAAAACTGGCAAAGTTTTTAGATGCCTAACGCAACTTTTGAGTCTGGGTCGTCGACGAATATCTAATGAAAGGAAGTTAGGAAACACGTACACAGAAAAGTTGTAACTCGCAACGTATTTTTATTATTAACCCAGATATGCCTGAATTATTTGCATGTTACGAAAAAAAATCTAAAAAAAAATCATGTACATTGTTTTTTTAGAAAAAAGTTCCGTTCTTTTCAAAGGACATAAGGCATACAGACCATTAAAAAAATGTTTTGAAAAAATCATATATTTTAAAATAAATCATATTTTAAAATACATTATATTATAAAAAACTGTAAAAAAATATTTCTACATTGGGGTAGGTATTTCAGTTATTATCAAATCAAGTCAATCTTGCTATTTACTCCCTGGTACGGTTCGATCCAAAGGGCAAATCCAGTGCTGGTCGCACCCATCCAGATTTTGTAACCGTATCTTATTGGCTTTCCCCTAATAAACTGTTTACATCCATGTTTTCCAAAATATGGAATCAACACTATGTTGTCAAATAATGGGCGAACTTTAGTAAATTTATCCGATGGGTCTAATTGGTCAATGTCACAGCAATGAAGATTTTGCATAATGAACTCAAACCTATCTCTTGATAGAGCATCAGCTACTAAAATATTCTGCGTGTCTTCGTTGTTCCCAGAAAATTCGTCTTCTTGGCACAGGTAGATATCCACTTAATAGGAGAATGCCAATAAATGCGTACATTTCCTCATGTGTTATATTTCCTGTTCGATTTTTTTTGTCGCATAGTTGTTGGACCAAAAAACAAACACATCTATTACTTCTTCATTGAAAAATCGCAGAAATAATTCTGTTGCCGATGGGAGTTGACTTTCAACTTTATACAATGTTGGCCACTTGATATCTGGCAAGGATAAATCTGTTTCTGACCATTTGTAGATTTTCTTTACTTGGAAAATACTCAAAGGGATGTCATCTTCTTCATGCCAATGGTCTGCCGATACAAATTTTCTGGAAGCATTCAAATTAAGTCTAAGCACAGTGGCGTTACCTGCATCTTCATCAACATCTGTATAATATAACCTCATAACCTCTGCTGGTGCCAAGAGCTGAGAACCGGGCAAGTTGTTTATGTTAAATACTCCTCATCTCCAGAATCTTCGTCTGTTAAATCTTCAACTTAATTTATGGAAGGCAACAAAGCAATATTTATTTCCGGAGGTAATAAGTAGTCATCTTCTTCCAAACTTCGTAAAAGATCATTTAGCGTGAGACCCCTGAAATAAAAATACCTCTAATGCATACTGTCCTTTTAAAAGAACGGTCAAAAACATTGGACCGAATCAAGAAGTTTTTAACATCATAACCTCAATTGTGAACTTTTTACCTAATAAAAATACCTATAACAATTCAATTTAGCAGGTATTACTTACCCCACTGGTCTCAAATCAATAGGCTGCGACATTTTTTAAAAACCACAATCTTTAAATGAAAATATTTTGCCTAAACACAGTCAAAATAAATGCACTGGCTCTTAAAACACTTGCCATGGAATATTCTGAAATGAGACTGGCAAGGCCATATGTGATCCGGAGGCTTATAGAGGCTGTACACGCGTTTAAAAAGACGCCTGTAAAATGTCGTTTCAAAAGGACAATAGGCATATTTGGGTTAATTAGTTATTCGCTTCTTTGATATTCACAGATGTACCCGTTAAAAATTATTTCCTGTTTATTCCTGGCTACATTATTCATATTTAAGTTTTAATTATGGGTTGAATCGTCACGATTGTTATAAGAAGGAAACCCAAGGTTAGATTCAGAAAAATATTCATCAAGTCAGTTTTGAGGAGTTTTGGTAAATAAAAAAAAATCAGTGGCTGAATGTATTTATTTAAACTCTCGATCGTTGGAAACCAGTACCTAATAAGTTTTACAAGGTTACATGGATAAGCTGACTTACAGTATGTTAGCACTACATGGTGCAAAAAGGTTTAATTTGGTATATCACATTATTAACTTAAGGGGAGGTTCTCATCAAAACCGACCAAGTTGCGGTTTTTGCTAATTATCTACAGAATATATTCCCAAAACGGTTTGTACGAAATTATTTTTTAAAAGTTATAGCGAAAAAAGTGAAAAATGGAATTCACGCGGTAACGCGTGTTTTCCGTAATATTTTTAAATTTCCCACCTTTACGATCATACCATGGGTGATCATGGTAAGTATAACTACCTCGAATGCCACCAGATGTTGGAATATACAAAAACTACTGAACATATCACTATTTTTTTTATTTCAAAGTAATTAAATTTACTGGATCCAAACTAAAAAAGAAATTTTATTATTATGTTTTTATATAGCACTTTGAAGAGCGAACAAAAAACCGAAAACCGCTACCGAAAATTGGCATGTCCACCATTTTTTCAATTAATTTTTGATATTTTATTGATTTTACAGCTTCAAGATTGAACAAATGTAATATATTTCATAAACATTTTTGAATTTATGATTTCATATAATATTTAGAAGCGCTACATTGGGCCCACTTGACCTTTGAGGCGGCCATGTTTCAGCATAAATAAACAATTACTATTAATTTTTTTTTTAATTTTAAAACATACTTTAAGACCCATTAAATAAGTCCCAAAAAAGTTGAGTTCTTTATTTACTTCTTTCCATGAAAAAAACGAGAAAAGTGTCTTTTTGGGTAGGTAGTGGGAACCTCCCTTAATTTAACCAAAAACTCACTTGTGTTTCAGCACCAACTGATTCAATTAGAGTATTGAAATATGAAAATATTAAAAAAATTAAAAATACTCACTAAGTAGATCAAATGTTTGAAATGATAATAGAAAACAAGGATCGTTTTGAATACGACAAAATTTATCAGTGACTAGGTAAAGCAAGAACTTAGGAAATCAGTCCTTAGAAATGACCTCACTATGATTCCTAAAATTTTTGCAGTGGTATATGTCAAAATTTTGAATTAATTCATCACATATACGTACTACGGCAGAAGTATAATATCGCTGCAAACATTGTTTAACCAAGTTTTATTGTCTAATTGTATTAAAAATGTCCTGAAAGTGAAGAATTTATCTTAAAAAAATTATATATGTCTGTCTTCGTTTACTTGTGTCTTAACCCATTCATACCCGAAAAAAATCTTAATTATCCGAACTCGTACAACTTCGTACTGTTTTAAGGTTTTGTTGGGGATTTTAACTAGGATAATAATATATAGGGACTGAGTGTATTAAAGTTTGATTTACACAATTAAATAATATATTTTAGTATAAAACAAAACTAAACATTCAAATCTGTGGAATAGGCAACTTTTCTACTGAATACGAGGTGTGGCTAATAAATAACCGAACTGCTGTCCTAACAATTTTTATTCGTTACCAATTATAGTAGCAACTTTTTCGCCTTCAATGTACTCCCCTTGGTGATTTATACACCGCTCCATATGACTTTTTCCATTGTTGGAAGCAGTGCTGGAAGTCTGCTTCTGTCAGCTGGTTCAGAGCCTTCGTCGCGTTTGCTTTTACCGCTTCCACACTTTCGAATCTTGTCCCTTCAGCGCTGATTTGACCTTGGGAAATAAAAAGAAAGTCACAGGGGGCAAGGTCATCAAGATGTACCAACACAGTAATACCGAATTTTGTAAAAAAAACGCCTTCACAGACTAAGCAGAATGGGCCGGTGCATTATCTTGGTAAATCTTCCATGATTTGGTCTTCCACAAATCCGGTCTTCATTTTCTCACACGCTCACGAAGGGCCGTCAGAACCTCGATTTAATAATATTGATTGACCATCTGACCCTCAGGGACTTGAGATTCACCCGTTGCTCCATCTGAACACTTAACACTTCTTCGACGCGTCACTGGTGCGTAGACTAATTCAAATCACTGCTACTCGCTGGGAATCAATAAAACTTGTCCCGCGAACTCAGGGTGGGGAAAGTATCACCAGAAACAGTTCTGTTCAAACTTGTCGCGACACACTCGCAGCGCGATGGTAGCAACATCGGTTGCTGGTTGGTTATTTAATAACCACACCTCCTATGAGGTGAGTTTATTTTAATCGCGTTATGTTAGTGTGTATACTGTGGGTTTTCCGTAATATTTTTGAATTTCCCACCTTTACGACTATACCATGGGTGATCATGGTAAGTATAACTACCTCGAATGCCACCAGATGTCGGAATATACATATGCTATAACTTTATAGACGTGCTTCTATATATGAGTCATTTCACGCGAGATTTACAATGAAAATTTTAATTTGACCGAAATATTTTTTTATTGTTCTTTACACCAAAATATTTGACACGTATTTTTTCATTTTGGGGAAATCGCAAAAATTTCGACTTATGAGTATTCGAAATCTGAAAGTACAAAAAAACACTACATTTTTGTTTGCTGATTACTCGGAAAGTACGGTACATTCGAAGAAAAAGCTAAGGTAACAAAATTTAGGATTTTTCTTCCTCTTTCCAGCCATGTGGTCAAAAAAAAATGTTTGACAAATTTTTATTGTTTAATTAGCGACTTTTTATAAACAAATACACTTTTTTCAAAGTTCGACATTTTTTTCTCATTTTTTTTTCTATAACTAGCAACTATCAACAATTTACTGTAAAATTTGTAGAGTGGGTAGTCTGTAACTTTTTTAGATACAAATTTTTGAAGAGAAGCGAGCACGCTTGGAGCGGGCGCTGGACGCGATGATTCTCGTATAAACTCGTCGCGACTCGCGGTTGTTCCTGTAGACGTGGTGATTCCGCATTTTTGAGCCATCCTGCAGCAAGTGCGTCGCGTTGAATATTTTTTTTATCAACAATGTCAGTTTCATTTAAAGATCGTTGTTGCAACCCTTTTAAAGAAAGCAGTCACACCAAAAGTGTCAATAACAAAAAATTACGGCGCCCATCGCCTTCCTTATGTAAAAAATTTATATGTTTGAATGCAAACTATAAACTGTGCACATCGTGTAGACAAAAAATCGGAAGAATGTCCGATTCTGATTGTTGTGAGTATATTATTACTAAATTGCAAAATAATGAATTAAAAGTATTATTGTGATGTGCATTATTATCGCTTGCAAATTTTTAGTGCGTTTCGAATCTCAACGTACCGATTTGAATTTGCTGTCGGATTCAGACTCTTCCGACGATGACAACTGTTCTCTTTTTGATGACGAATCAGATGTAAGTTCAGAAAAATCGTATTATGAATTGTAAATGTGCTTTTTGTATTCATTTGTTAAAGGATCAGTCTGAAATGTGCCCTAAATTAATATCTGAATTAAATTTGCAAGCGATAATGCACATCACAATAATACCTACTTTGAATTCATCATTTTGCAATTTAGTAATAATATACTCACAACAACCAGAATCGGACATTCTTCCGACTTTTTTTTCTACACGATGTGCACAGTTTATCGTTTGCATTCAAACATATCAATTTTTTACATAAGGAAGGCGATGGGCGCAGTAAATTTTTGTTATTAACACTTTTGGTGTGACTGCTTTCTTTAACAGGGTTGCAACAACGATCTTTAAATGAAACTGACATTGTTGATAAAAAAAATGTTAAACGCGACGCACTTGCTGCAGGATGGCTCAAAAATGCGGAATCACCACGTCTACAGGAACAACCGCGAGTCGCGACGAGTTTATACGAGAATCATCGCGTCCAGCGCCCGCTCCAAACGTGCTCGCCTCTCTTCAAAAATTTGTATCTAAAAAAAGTTACAGACTACCCACTTTACAAATTTTACAGTAAATTTTTGATAGTTTAAGCAATATTTATAGCAAAAAAAAATTGAGAAAAAAAATGTCCAACTTTGAAAAAAGTGTATTTGTTTATAAAAAGTCGCTAATTAAACAATAAAAATTTGTCAAACATTTTTTTTGACCACATGGCTGGAAAGAGGAAGAAAAATCCTAAATTTTGTTGCCTTAGCTTTTTCTTCGAATGTACCGTACTTTCCGAGTAATCAGCAAACAAAAATGTAGTGTTTTTTTGTACTTTCAGATTTCGAATACTCATAAAGTCGAAATTTTTACGATTTCCCCAAAACTAAAAAATACGTGTCGAATATTTTGGTGTAAAGAATAATAAAAAAAATATTTCGGTCAAATTAAAATTTTCATTGTAAATCTCGCGTGAAATGACCCATATACTAATATCAACGGTTATAGCGTGTACCGAAACTTTAAACGCGTTTTTCTCGAAACCATGATTTTCAAACTAGGCGCCACGACATCTCAAAAACTACTGAACATACCTATCACAATTTTTTTTATTTCAAAGTAGATTAAATTTACTGGATCCTAAACATAAAAAATGATAATATTTGTTATTATTTTCTTATATAGCATTTTGAAGAGCGAAAAAAAAACTCGAAAAACGCTACCGAAAATTTGCATGTCCGCCATTTTTTCAATTTTTGATTTTTTATTGATTTTATAGCTTCAAGATCGAACAAATGTAATATATATATCATACAATTTTTTGAATTTATGATTTCAGAATATTTAGAAGCACTACATTGGCGCCCATTTGGATCCTTTTTTTGAGGCGGCCATGTTTCAGCATAAATAAACAATTCCTATTGGATTATTTTTGTTTAATTTTTAAACATACTTATTATTTACTTATTAAATTAGTACCAAAAAAAGTAGTGTTTTTTATTTACTTCCTTCCATGAAAAAAAATCGAGAAAATTGTGACATTTTTGGGTCGCTAGATGGGAACCTCCCCTTAATTTAACCAAAAACTCACAAAAAAAAAACTGGACGTTTTCCACGAAACACCGAAACTACTATACTTTTCTCGACGCGCGTTTCGCCAACCAAGGCATCTTCAGGAGAAGATTAAAACTAAATTCTAGCCTACACACTTGCACTATTTATACTAAATTTGTTGCAAAAAAACACGGTTCACTGAACCGTAACTGTCTTTGTTTATCAGAGCAAACAGTGGACTGGGGTGGGTATCGGACCATTGTCCTTATTCATACTATTGTTACACTTAATGATTTCTAAACTTTCAAAAGCATCCAACTGTCTACAGGTTGTTACATTTCTAATTCATTTTAAATTATTTATGTATATCCTATGGTTGTCGTCAAAAGCGTGCTGGGCAACACAATAATTTTCTGTTCTGCCATATTTCAAATGAGCCATGTGTTCTTTAAATCTAGTCAAAATAGATCTTTTTGTTTGGCCAATATACTTTTGATCACAATCTTTACAACTTATTTCGTATATTCCTGACTTTTCGTTATTGTCGATTTTGTCTTTGGGGTTACCCAAAAGCGTCTGTAGTTTATTTTTAGAATTATAAACCAAATTGATATTAATATTTTTAAAAATTTTATTTAGTCCGCGGGTGAATTTAGGTTCATATGGTAACGAAGCAAATTTCGAATTGTCAGTATCTCTACGAAAAGTCGTGGAATTGTACAGGTTTTTTTTTAAATATATGCTTCCTTATTAACTTATCTGTTAAATGGACTGAGTAACCGTTATTCTTAGCTATATTCGTAATTAATTGTTTCTCATGTTCAAACCTCTCTTTACTGAGGGGGGAAAGTTAACAAACGGTGAATAGAAAATTAAAACTTGCTATTTTATGTTGAAAAGGATGGTGTGAATCGTTGGGAATATATCTAAGAGTCGCATTTTCTTTCCTATATACATCAAACTCTAACTTATTTTCACTATTTCTAATAACTAATACATCTAAAAATGGTAGCTGTTCATTGTGTTCCATTTCATATGTAAATTTTATGGTAGGAAACGGTTATTTAATTTAGCAACAAAATTATCTAAACTACTTTCTTTTGTATCAAATACGGTGAAGATATCGTCCACATACCTGAACCAGACTCTAGAGAAATACTCGAATTTATCTTTTCCCTCATGTTGTTGAAAATATTCACCATTATACTGAAAACAATTTTGATTCATACAAATACTAGTAAGCCGAATATATTCCTTAATAATTTTTTCGTCTAAACCATTTAATTCGAGTAATTCCCTGAGGTAGTCCAAAGTTTGAGGGATTGGGACACTTGGAATGAGCATACATCAAACAAGACCAAAATTTCACCTTCTTGCAATTGGATATTTTTGATATTGTCAATGGACTCACTAGAATTTGACAATTTATTGTGAGGACCACTATTAATTAAATTGTCGACTCTTTCAAAATAATCACTTTTGTCTAAGATAACAACCTTATTTCCCTTGTCAGCTTTTAAATAAAAAAAATCCTTCTCTCGTAATTGTTTGACAATGTTTTTGTCTTTCTTAACAATTTTTTGTAATATATTTATTTTTAACAATGTTGGAACTAATTTGTTTTATAACTGCTTCTCTGACAAACCCCCCTGGAAATTTGATACAAAAGCAAGTAGTTTAGATAATTTTGTTGCTAAATTAAATAACCGTTTCCCTACCATAAAATTTACATATGAAATCGAACACAATGAACAGCTACCATTTTTAGATGTATTAGTTATTAGAAATAGTGAAAATAAGTTAGAGTTTGATGTATATAGGAAAGAAACCGCGACTCTTAGATATATTCCCAACGATTCACACCACACTTTTCAACATAAAATGGCAAGTTTTAATTTTCTAATTCACCGTTTGTTAAATTTCCCCCTCAGTAAAGAGAGGTTTGAACATGAGAAACTAAGTTAGAAACATGAGTTACTAGGTCCATTTAACAGATAAGTTAATAAGGAAGCATACATTTAAGAGAACCCTGTACAATTCCACGACTTTTCGTAGAGATACTGACAATTCGAAATTTGCTTCGTTACCATATAAACCTAAATTCACCCGCGGACTAGATAAAATTTTTAAAAATATTAATATCAATTTGGTTTATAATTCTAAAAATAAACTACAGACGCTTTAGGTAACCCCAAAGACAAAATCACAATAACGAAAAGTCGGGAATATACGAAATTTTGGTTTATAATTCTAAAACTAAACTACAGACGCTTTTAGGTAACCCCAAAGACAAAATCGGCAATAACGAAAAGTCAGGAATATACGAAATAAGTTGTAAAGATTGTGATCAAAAGTATTTTGGCAAAACAAAAATATCTATTTTTACTACATTTAAAGAACACATGGCTCATTTGAAATATGGCAGAACAGAAAAATCTTGTGTTGCCCAACACGCTTTTGACAAGGAGATAAAATAAAGAAATTAAAACAGTACTTGATGCTTTTGAAAGTTTAGAAATCATTAAGTGTAACAGTAGTATGAATAAGGACAATGGTCCGATACCCACCAGTCCACTGTTTGCTCTGATAAACAAAGACAGTTACTGTTCAGTGAACCGTGGCAACAAATTTAGTATAAATAGCGCAAGTGTGTAGGCTAGAATTTTGTTTTAATCTTCTCCTGAAGATGCCAACTTGGTTGGCAAAACGCGCGTCGAGAAAAGTATAGTAATTCGGTGTTTCGTGGAAAACGTTCAGTTTTTTGTTTCTACTCCGAAGTTTCCAGTACGCGCTCCAGAAACTTAATATAATTTAGAGATTTTTTTTGTTTTTGTTTTGTTTAAGAAATAAAACTAATGTATAAATATATGTTATTTCTGTTGCAAAATACAAAAATAGCTCGTTTTTAAAAATTCAAACAAATCAATAATCCGAACAACCCTTTGTAATAATTAGTTCAGATTATCGGGTATGCTAAGCATACAGTACGTATGCTTAGCATACACGCTTAAATAATAATGAAATTGATACAGATACAGGTTCATTTAAAATATTACACCTATGAAGGTATTTAATACATATTCAATGATAAAACTAATTTTTGGGATTACAGATCCTTACAATACAAAGAACACAAACATATAAAGATTCAGTTGATAAAATACTGGGTATTCCATTAATAATGGGGCAAAACTCCAAGTAAGTTTTTGGGAAAGAATATTGCGATTTATCCAATCTTTCCTCAGTTCAAAAGTCAATACTAATGTAATAAAACTTTGACACAGGGTGTCAAACTTATAATTTCACTTTCGTAAATAACCCCGTTAACTTAAACACCATTTTTGCACAAAATTTAGAGGTTGTCAGTTTTTTTGGGGCGAAGAATTTTAATTTGTCAATAATTTTATTAGATATTGTACGAACACGCATACCAAGCGCACAAGCATATTATGCCCAGCATTTATTTATTAGAAAATAAGTCGCGGAATTTTTAACATAATTTTAAGTTTCGTTTGATCTTACCGCGAGAAAGTTTGATCTAAATGGAGTTTGAGAGAATAGTCATTTCATTGTTTAACTTATATCCTACCAAGAAAAATTATACATCTCAACCATAATTTAATTGGGTTGCACTAAGCACTTATCTCGAAAACGAATTATTCGAAGAGACATTTATCAAGTATACCTTTTTAATGGAAAATTAACATATTCTGATATAATGATATATTAACATGTTTATATTACATAATTCACATATTTTAAATGAAATACTGCACACAAGTTACATCGGTTTTTATATACGTCCTACTTAGAACCGTAGGGAGCGCCCTCTACAATCTACATGAAAATTATGAAACTAGAATATTAACTGTGTGAAATATTATAACTTTGACACCCTGTTCCTTTTTTACTATTAGCTTTTGGAGTAAGGTGTTTATATTTACTGCTTGCCTGAAAAAATACCACTATATTACTTTTTGGTCTTCCATAAAAAAAAAACATCGGGCTTTCACTCGAACGTTTCTATTTGTCATACCGTCAATAATTGAGAAGTTTTTGTTTTGTTCCCCACTACAATTCATCACGTTTCTCAATTATGAGTTTCTGGGACTATGCAGTAGCAAGTAATCATTATTTCCGTGTACCTACGATTTAACACGTATATTTTAATTAAATAGTTAATTATGTGGTACACGGCTATAATAGAAATTGGAAAACCATGTAGCCCATCGCTGAAGAACGGTGCATGGATATGATAAACGCCGTTTTATCGATTTTATGATGAGTAAATAATGGACGAAATTGAATCACATCATTAAAACTTTGGAGCCCGTTATCATAACCGAATTAAAACTCAAATAAGAACAGTTCCTAATGACAACATGAAAATGTTAGACAAATACGTTTCTGTTTCAGTTTCTTATCAGGGAAGTTCAGATTGCAAAGTTATATCACAGGCCTGAAAATTTCAACTTTCATCTGGAAAATAGCAGTGACTTCCACGTGACGAATCCGAATTCAGTCTAACAAGTTCAGGATGGACTACACGGACTGCCCATGTTCCATCGATGATACGCCTTAAGTCAATCGGCCATACCAATTTACCGTGAGGTAAATAGAGTCTCAGGAAGTCGCTTTATGGGGTTATTTGGTTTATTGTGGAAAAATATGGTTTTATTGTTAATAATTATCTTAAAGAATCACTACTTCCACATCTAGTATTTCCACATTTAATTAGACTAAAGCACTAAAATATCATATGGGAAATGTGATTGATGAATCAGCAATACTATACTTCCATCCACATGGATGTGGAAGTATCCAATTTTATGAAAAATATTCCTGTTCTAATTTTATAGAATGCATAAAGCAAGCATAGAATGCAGAAAATGGGGGAAGATTATTCACGAGAAAAATTCACATTGTGTATAAATCCGAAGGCATATTAGGACGGTCGAGGTATGCTACCTATTTCCATGACATCCACTACGCCGCGCTTTATTATTTAGGCGCTAGTGTTCTGTATAGAGCCGGAGTTTGTATTTTGTGAGACGAGATTTTTATAAGGCATTGAACGACAACTTCTTTAAGCTTTCACAGCCTGGAATGTAGTTGTCAGAGATCTATGATATCCAAAAATATGAGGTCCCTTGTCTATGGAAACTTTCATTATTTTGAATGAACATTCTCATAACATTTTCCGTCCTAGATTTCAGACTTTGACTGAAAGACAAAAAACACGAAAACCACGAAAAACAATTCTTTAGTAAGTAGTTTTATGACATGCAAACGTGAAAAATTGTATTGTGCATATTTACATGTTATACAAATATTTGCTAGAGCTGAAAAATACCTAATATGTTAGTAGGTTAGTAGGTGTGCTACATACATCTATGTAGTTACGATTTTTTTTTAAATCTCATGGTACGTGAACTTAATCTACCCCTTAAAATATGATGTGTGTCCCATCCTTCCTTACGAAAATGCGACAATTTCAAAATCCCCAGCCGCCATTACAAACAACATAACTTCGTACACAATTTGCCCAAACAAATTTTGAAATAGTTTTGGAGTATTATTATTATTATCAAAAAAAAAAATTTAATTACACGTCTCTATTCCGGCGTCTATCTATAACCCTTAAAATTTCCATTCTTTACAATAAGATAAAACTTAAACTCCACATTTAATTCCGTGTGTACTTATCGTCTCTTCTGTGCAACTTTAAATATATGGATTAGGTATCCGAAACTTTTATAACAACATTTGTATTAAGACACTCTTAATGCGCCAGTCTCGTAACAGCTTAGTCACAAAAGAATTAATACCCTATAGAAAGAAAGAAAACTTTTCTCGTATAATTTTCCTTATGGAACGAACACTCAGCAAAGGAGTCAGGCTTACCGAGCAGCGGCCATTTCGGCTGTATAAATCATGTGCACCTGAAACTTTCAGAGAGAAGTTGACAAAGTTCAGTCCTGGCTGTTGACCAAGAATGTGACTATAAGAGACACCTCAACCACGCGCATTTTATTTTGTTTGATGTTATAGGAAACAGAGTATAATATACATAGGTATCTATTATACTGTAGAAACCGACCAAGTATAATATACATATATTTATAGAAACCGACCATCTTTTTGCAAATTGATTTTGCTTTTTATTGTGAAATTATCCCAGTAAACACACGTACGTTATAGAAACGTAACTTTAACGTGTCATTGGTTAAAGAAACGCGATACGTTTCGATACGATAGAATAACAACCGTTTATATATCGTTGAGAAAATAACGGTTAATTAAAACGTTAAAAATATATGATTTTTAAACGAAAAATCTAAACAGTCGCTTTGAAAACATTAAAATAACGTTGTTCAAAGTAAATTATACAACTGTTCTGTCAAACGTTAATACAATGTTTACTTTGACTTAGTACTCTATTTGGTTGTAAAAGAAACGTCTTTGTAAAATATAAGAGATAGGTACGTGAATTATTGGTATATATAAAACGTGTTTTAAACGAACATTAATCCTACTTTTGTTATTGGAAAATACTTTGTCTATAAGTAAATGAAGAATGAAGTTATCAATGATAAACAATATTATTAAATAATATTGTTTATCATTAATTCCATACACACGTATTTTAAAACACCTACACATGATCAAAACGTATCCCTCATCCGTTTAAGAAACGGAAAAAAAAACGTTTTTAAAACGTTTCAATGATGACGTAACTAGAACGCTCTGTGTGGGGAAAATAACTGTATTGGCTTATGCGAATCACATGACGCGTGCTATTTCCTGTTATTTCTTATGTATTACATTGTTGCATTTACGGGTTACCCAGCCAAGGAGAAGTGTTTTTATATTCTTCTGCATTTGTATAGGTAAGTAGACATGTATTTCTTTTTTTTGCCGTGTGATTTGTAATGAATGCCAGACATTTTCCACATTGTAATCAGCAAGTATTTATTTTACCTATTGCTAATTTATACGTTATACAATTTCATTTTCATTTCTACATTTTTTGTAGGTACAGCAGAGGTAACTATGATACACTTAAAAATTGTATTTAATCGCCAATTGAAAATAAAACAATGAAAAGGAATTTTTTATGCAACTGTTTTTCAAATAGTGAGAATTTTTAAAAGAGTGAGCCCCCATCAAACTGAACTCCCCTTGCATGTTTTATCATGTAACCTTCTTGTTCAAATACCAACAAAACTATCAACTTCCACAGATACATAATTATTCTAGCCTTAATTTAGAATACGAGAAAAAAAACTGTATTTTGATACTGGGTAGAATTGACCAGTGACCGTTCATCTAGTGATAGATATAGTATAGAATAAGTCGTATTTTTTATCTAACTAATGACGAAATGTTTTATTTAGGTATTCTTGAGCAGTTATTAGTCCGGACGGCTGGTAGTTTAACCAATTATGTTACAATGGCAATACTTCTACAATATCTATTGAGGTAATAAGATACATATTAGGTAAAGAGTCGTATCAATGTTTTATATCAAACTTTTTTTCAGAGGACGTTAATCTTAATTTCCCGACAAACAAAAATAACGACCTGCAAATGCTTGGAGTGTAAAAGAACGGCTGAAACATTCGGCCACCAGAATACTTAAACCAAATGACGTCAAGAAACACCATAGAATTTAACATAATAGAATTTAAGTTTCTTATGTTTTTGATTTTTTGATTTTTCTTAATTCTCTACTATTTACTTTACGTGTAACTGCAACAGCAGTATAAATTGGTAGGTGAAAATTGTAACGGTTGTAGATAACCCGTTAAAACAACGTTGGAAACACATTTCTTAAACGTTTACCAATACGTTTAATTTCCCTTAATATTTAACGTTATTAAAAGATTATTTAGAAACGTATATATTTAAGATTATTAAGATGTAAAATGAACGTTGTGAGTTCACTTACTTTAAACGTTTTTATTTTCGTTACGTTAAACGTTTAAAACCGCGACATTTTTAAGTTGAATGTACGTAGTAACGACACGCATTTTTCAAATGGTGTTTGGACATTAAAAACGTTTTTTTAAAGTATGTGTGTTTATTGGGATGTGTCTAATAAGCCCAAGTTAAATATAATATGTCGATTATGTGAAAAATATCGCTAAAAAAGTTTCTGTTAGCGATGTTTCCAAAATATCGTGAATAACTTATATACTGAATAACATAAAATATTAAATTCTTTTCAAAGTTCTTTCTTTCTTTCTTTCTTTCTTTATTTTCAAAGGGACTTTCATACTTGGACTATTAAAGAGATCTTCAGAATATTTATGTGACTAACTGAACCATTTTGGAATTTTTTTTTTAGACATGAAAAATGTCAAGTTGAACCAAAAAGTATCATTGTCAACAATGTTTTCGGTTCAACTTTAGAAATTTGGAAAGTTTTCATGTCTAGAAAATACTTTTGCCAGATGGCATAACTAGTCAAACAGATACTCTAAAGATTTCCCTTTAATAAGAGTCCAAGAACTTTGAAAACTATTTAGTATTTTCGAGGTTTTTCACGGGTTTTTAAAAACATATCAAATTTACTTTTTTTAGCGATATATTTTCACATAATAGACGTATCACCTTCAACTTGGGCTTATTAGAAGCAGCATTTTTCAGACTGTCAGAAGCAAACAAAATCAATACTGTAGTACAAACATTATCAATGCAAACAATAGTAGAAGGCAGCTGAATAAATACGTACATTGTGACCCATTTAGAATGGCAACAGCCCTGTATATCCGTTAATTAATATGTGATTGACTTAAATATTGGTTGTAAAGAAAAATCGATAAGATGACTGTTTAGACATAGTAGCATTTCAATAGACATGTCAGTAGCGTGTGATTGTAAGGGGGCTTGAAAAGTTGATTTTTAGAAAATATGTCGGGTGTGTCTAAATGGCATGAAGAAGCGATGTTTCCGTTATTTGAAAATATACGAACGTGAACAAAAAACCTGTAACGGTCCGAAAAACTACCTCTGATTACAGTTCAAAATTCCCCCTTGTGTGCCACCTATCTCTTTTTTCAAATAGCATTCTTTGTAAGTGACATGCCAATGTGACAAAAAGAAAGTCATTTTGTCAGTTTCTATGTAAGTACGGAATATTTTAACAATATTCGATTATGAACAAGTTAATTTTTCGTTCCGTAAAATGTATTTATCCCGGTAATTATTTAAAAAATATCTATTTTACAATTATTTGGAAAGCCGCTTCAAATGTTTTCTGGCGGGGCGGATACTTTTATAGTTTTTTTTGCAACGTTCCAATGTTTTTGCTACAATTTTTTTGCTGCTTCTATTTAGATATAATATTCATATCCCAAAATATAATGTGATCTCATGCTCGCTTACAGAAATACGAAAATTTTATATTCCACAAATCAGCCATCATCGGAAGAAACTAAAAATATTTCATACAATTTTTCCTAAACAAAGAGATTAGATTAAAGTTGCTGGTTATATGGGTAGAGGGAGCAAAAAATAATTGTGTATTCGCTAGTCCAGTTTGCCCCTCTTATCTCCAGGTGGAGTGATCCAGTTTTTGTTAGAATTTTATAAAATTATTCATAAATATACAGGGTGTTTACAGACTTCATGAAAAATAAATATGTAGAGATAGAACATTATACATTGCACTGTATCAACAAAAATTATTAAAAGTGGAACCGGTCTTAAGAAAATAATTTTTGAAATTTTCAAATAAACCGTTTGACGGTCAATTATTTAAATTTGAGTAAATGGATCCTGACCCACGTTAATAACAATTTGCGTGTGCCTTGAGGTCAGTGACTGCCCCCCGGATGAGACCGAAAGCCCACAAACCGCAGAGCAAATATTTGAACATATAAGTATAGCCCTCTGTTTGGGTAGACCCAAACAGAGGGCACAGGAGATCTAGGTAATCACCCCCTAAAATATATGCGTCACATGGTTACGAGAATTTCAAATTCCACCAGCCGCCACTCCAAAGAACATAATTTCGTACACAATTTGCTCCGTGAGTATAAAAAATTTTTACCATATTTTTGGTCACACTTTTTCTTCATAATGAAGTAATTTTACCATCTCAAAACCGTCTTATAAAGCTAAGTATGAAGTATACACAACCAAACAGAAATACCATTTTTTGCAAATTTGTTTATTTGTGCTAAATACCCTGTATAAGATATTGAAATAAAATTATGTACAGAAGTATTTGAAACATAGCTGAATCGAAATTGCTATTAGGCATTAAAAAAATGCCTATTAGGCAAACCCATTTTCCACACCCAATAGCAAATCGGAAAAAGCCGGCAGCCAGAAAACCAAATTCTAAAATTAAAATTTTGAAAATCGGTCATCCCCCTCCAAAATAAGAAAGTGGTTCCAATTCAAAGGACACACACTGTATGTGGGTGTAAAACAGTATAAATGTACAGCGATGGTCAACATAATGGCTTTAACCTACATCATACATCAGTGGCGGCTGGTGATAAAGGGCACAGAGACACGTGCCCAGCCCTAATTTCAATAGAAAATATCTCTTTTGTGTTAATTTACTATAAATTGCTCTTATAATAATATGAATTAATTGTATACGACAAACTATTCATATTCTAATTATTATTCCTTTTATACCACAAATAATGATTTTTATCACATATATATGACAGACTATCGATCGAGCATCGAGCCACCGTAGTCAGAATTCGCATCGACCCACCGTAGTCGCATTTCGCGCGCGTGGCCGAGGGCACACAGTATCCCAGCCCGCGTTTTTAATCGGGCTTTATCGGTGACTGGTATGTTTGGAGACAATTGCAGCAGACAGACGTCGTTAAATCGTTCGAAAATCAGCTGAACGGGTCACACTTGTTGAGTGACCATTTTTAGTGATTGTTTATTTTCTTCGCTGAGAAGTGTGTTTTTACTGTTTTTGATTGTGAAACGTTTCAAAATGAATTCGGTGGACTTTTTATTGACTAATACATATATTACATACGAAATCCGAACGGAAATTAAACGGTTAGGAAGGCCGATACCCGATTTGATTATTTCCAAAACAGTAGGAAAATCGCGAAATTATTCGCGAAATTTTAATAGTAGTGTCTACGAAAGATTTAAGTGGTTATGTGGGTGTCCTAAAAGAAACTAAATGTTTTGTTTTATTTGTTTAGTGATGGGTGGCAACCGAAGTGCATTGACTCAAGAAGGGTTGAGTGATTTAAAACATTTAAATGAACGATCTAAGACTAAGAAACATGCTTAGATTTTAGTGTGTTGGGAAAGGTAGACATAAGGCAACAGCTTGATAGTGCTTATCGTGAAAATATAAGACGTCACTATGAAAATATGGATAAAAACAGACATATTTTAAACCAAATAATTAATTGTATTAAATTTTGTGAAACAAATCCGGGACTTTAATGAAAAGGCGATTAACATTTTTGTGAACAATAAGGACAGGCGAGCTGATCTTCTCTACAAATAACGGTAAGATACCTACATATATCAACTTTTTTTCACATGTTGCCACCCATTATTTTAATATATTTAAAATACCAAAAATTATTCTTCTGTATAAACACACCCACGAGCCGCCACTGTCATACATATATATCTAAAATTATATACATCAGAAACCTTACAGGTACATACGTAGTTTAATTTATAAACTTGATTAACGCTTCTTGTAGAAGCTATTTTTACTAGGAATAGTTTACAGAAAATTTGAATTTTCTACCAAAATGAACATCCATTCGAACTTATAACGAGTCGAGGTTTGCCATTGAAAATCTGTAATTATGTATAGCCCCATTTAGGAGGCGTTTTTCTTTTTTTCATTTTCACACATTGCAGCCAGAAATTGACCCTGTTAACCTAACATTGATGGATGTATCAAAAAGCTACAGCTATGGCGATATATCGTCCTTATTTATGTCAGCAACAATGTGTAATGTTGAAAGAGCATTTAGTACCCTTCGCAGGGCTAAAATGTGGTTGCGGCCTACAATGACAAATGACCTCCCGGATTCCGTTCCGTGCGTTATATATTCACCTCAACTTAGCAACTAAATTAAAAGAGATTTTTTCGAGACAGAAACTCTACCCTACCGCTTTGGAACTAACGACGCATTATTTCCTTCTTTAGTATTTTCCAGTATCTTACTGTGATCTGAGAAAAAATATGCAGGGAGACTGACCAAATTTTAGTGTTCTCTTTTAAAAAGCAATAGAAATACATGTATGCTTATCATGAAAAAAATATATGATCCATCATCCCTTTCATGTGATAAATTTAAATTAATATTTGTTTACTATGGATCGAAGTTTAAATATACGGTTGTAAATTTTGTAGTATTTTTTCTCGTTCTTTAATCTTAACGAAATAATTACTTATGACAGTGATGTAACTGAAAGACATGAAAGACAAGATGTGAAACGTTTTATCTCAACTCTTTCAGGCACACAGTACATATGTATATGTTTTTTTTTTACTCATGCGTAACGGAAAAATAGTGTGTGCTATTACTCATTTTTTTGGTTTACTCAAACAAGTACTTTACAATTTCTTCAGACTGCTCAGTACTTAATATATATAACGTATAGGAAATAATGCGCTTTAATTGTGTAGTCTATTGACCCAAGAAAATAATTTTATATCGCTTAATAAACAAGCTACAAAATAAAAACGATGAATCGCGATATGCCACAGGTCAAAGTAAAAATGAGACACCCTCTTGCAGCAAATGAGACAACAAATGTGCGACTTTGAGGAGATTAATTGGTACATCCTATATATGCTATTTATTTATATACACTGGCTTAGAGATACCTTCTAAGGCCAGTGTCAGTACTGCTTTAGTCGATGCGTATGACACATCATTTATGAACGAACTATGGAATTTTGTCATGGGAGCGTATACGGCTATCCGCGAGAGAGAATTAATCATTAAGTATCAAAATAGAAAATCAATTAGAAATATATCTCAAGTAGTGCATATGGTAATAGAGACATGAAAATGAAAACAGAATTGTTAGCAAAGGTAGAAAGAGCTCCCGAATGGATTTTGCGCCAAATGAAGATTTTAAGTATTTAAAGTAGTAAAGAAAAGTATTTAAACAAAATATTTAGTTAGTCTCGAAACAGAGTGCATGGTTCGTCAAAAAGGACAACATCACGCCAGAGCAGCTAGAGAAAAACATTTGTTAGGCAACGAAGTCAAAAAGTGAGACTTCGGTTTGCAAAAGAGTAACTGAAAAAGAAGCCAGATGTTTGTAATATAGAGACGGCGTGGTTAGGCCACA
The DNA here is from genome assembly GCA_029963805.1 of Aromia moschata. Lineage (NCBI taxonomy): Eukaryota > Metazoa > Arthropoda > Insecta > Coleoptera > Cerambycidae > Aromia > Aromia moschata. The sequence continues at coordinate 62,206 of JAPWTK010001112.1, forward strand.
ATTATTAGCCAAGCATTTCTTGGCTAACAAATGTTCTTCTGTCGCTGCTCTGCCACGACTTCGCAAGATTAAAGACTTTTAAATTACAGTTGATTTTCAGTTTTGATTATACTTAATTATTAATCCTCTCTTGCGGATAGCCATACGACGATAGGCATACGCAACGATTAAAGCAGTACTGGCACTGACCTTAGAGGTACACTATAGTATCGGTACACCCCTGGAAAGCTCTCCAAAGGCACACATTTGCTGCAAACAAAAGATGTATCATTTTTATCTTAATCTGTGGGATAGAAAGATTAATCGTTTTTATTTTGTAGCTTGTTTATGATGCGACATAGGATTATTTCCTTGGATCAGTAGACTAGACTACACAATTAAAGCATATTATTTCCTATACATGTTGTATTATGTCGTAAAGAACCAGCCAAGAAAAAATGAAGGAAGTACAACCTCACTGAAGGATAAAATAGAGATAGATGAATATTAAATATTAAATAAAATAAATACAGATGTAATTGCTACACGTATCGGGCATGTCCCATTCAGCGGATGTGTCGTTGTCGATTTTGTACTCTCCCTATTTCAATGAGAACCGAGCCCTCGCACCGCCAAAGCCAAGGACTGGAGTGTGGGCAGTAAACTCTGATTTGTGAAACTCCGCAGTTAAATCTGCGTCTCACTTAATGAACGTTTCTCTCTTCGTTTCGTTACATTTCGGGTGTAACATTCATTTCACACATGGTATATTATTTAATACTTAAAATATGAACGCCAACGATTTTTTCTCTGGAGTGTGGTGTATCATTTTCAGTTTGAGCCGCTGTATTTACAGTTCCATAAATCCACTTTATTCATATTTATATTTGCAGATATGACAGGTAGATTTTTATCGTTTCATATTTCATGATACCATTAAATAATCTCCCGACAGAATAAAAATAGCGTGATACGAAAATACATGTATATGCATGTACATAGGTAGATAATATAGTTATATACGCCATATAAACCCGTTACAACTTCGGTGGTAAAACTGTAGTCTAAACCAATTCAATAGAATATTTCATTTTATTTTTGTGCAACTCTGTATTCAGCATAATCAAGATAACGTTACTTACTCTAAACTATGACAACAATTCTAATGGGATAAAGCGTCATGTATATATTTTTTTAAGTATACAAAAGTTTGTTTCTTTTGTATAACATAACATTTTTACATAAACGTATCTATCAAAATGTTTTCAAAGTTCAGTTTCAAAAAATGTTTTGTATTACAATGTACAAAGTCAAATATGAAAAGAAAACTTTCCAATAATAGTCACATTGGATTATCACATGAAACTTGGTCAATAGCTCGTGGTGAATATAAATGTTGTTGATTTATTTTCAATCAGATTATGTTCAGTTACGTAGATATGAAATTCCACTTGAAATATTAATAAGCTCAAGCTTAGCTAAAGGAGCTGATAATTTAAAAGTTAAAAAATAATTGGAAATTAAAGGGACCCTAACATCCTGGAGTGGGTACTGGAACCCCCCGCAAAAAAAAAAAAATCTTTTTCTCCAAACCCCCCCCCCACCCCCCCCTTCTCCCCCCCCCCCCCCCCAACAAAACCCTTCCCATTCCCTCCCAATAGCAAAATTTGCTAAATTACCCCCCCCCCCAAAACCAAGCCCTTTGGACCCTAACAGATCTTGAAATTATATAAAATTGTATATAGGGACGCGATTTCTATGACCATGGAATAATGTAGGTATCAAAGATTGTGTTGCATCAATGTACAGGGTGCTTTACGGTGAGTGACCTACTAAACGTTTTGGGAGAACTGTAAATAATGATATAAATGTATATTGTATTCAGAGGTTTTCAAGGATGCTCTACACATCTAAAATGGCGATTCTCTGACATATCTTAATATACCGGAAGTGAATACTAACTTAATTATTTAAAATGGCATGCTATATTTTTGGTTTCTACTCATTAATTTAGTCACTTTAATAACCATTACCGATCTCTGAAATGATCAGGTTTTCGAGATACAGTTAATCTGAACAGATAATCCGAACATGCGCTAGTCCGAACTTCCGTTAATCTGAAAAGTCAACTCTCGAAGTCATAATCCGAACAAACCTTGATGCAAACCCTGATGCAACATAATGCAACCTTGATGCAGTTTTAAGGCTTTGTTAGGGGTTTCAACAAGGATAATAATGTGCACAGACTAATTATTGTAAGTCCATTAAATGTTCATTGCTTTACATTAATAAAAAAAACATAGTACAAAACATAAAATTAAACATACAAATTTGTGGGATAGATAACTTTTCCACTGCCCTTCAAATATAGGGTGAGTTTATTTTAATTGGATTATGTTACTGTGCAAGTATTGTATTTTCTACCGCGACTTTTAGTTCACAATCATAATATTTATAGATAATACTTAAGAATAATATAAGATTGCTTCCATTTTATGGGGCAAGTACGAACTCTGACTGCTTTAAAAAAATGTTTTGTTCGAAAACAATGATTTTTAAGCCAAGTTTTTTTTATACATGCTTTTAAGAAAAAATAAGACTGATGATTAAAAATCGTTACAATGTACTACGGAACATTATTTTTTTTAACTTGACCAATTTTGTGTAGCACTTACCCCAACTTACCTTACATACTTTTGCTGCACGGTTGAATTTATTTGATACCTACATATTCGTAGAAAAAATCATGTTATGTTATAATAGAATTAAAGATTCGTGGAGATGGTCAAGTCGTGTTGTCAGTTACAAGTCGTAGTTAGCTAGTCGTGGAGATGAACAAGTTCGGATTTCGTTCACTTACGTGAGTTCTACCGCGTGCACAGGACTGAAATCGTTAAATATGTAATTTAGCTATTTCGGCATGTCAGTACTAAATACCGTCTTACGTAAAAAAAAACAAATTACTCATTACACAGCCATATAAAAAAAATCGACTTTCGGGCCTAGAGGTCAGACCAGTGGCGGTTGGTGATATTTCAGTTAGCCATATCTGGGCCTCCTTTTTGGGGGTACCCCCCCCCCAAAAAAGGTTTTTTTTTGAAAAAACCCCCCCCATTTTTGGAAAATTTTTTACCCCCCCCGGCCCCCCCCCCCCCCCCGGAATATTTTCAGTATATATTTTTTTCATAATCTAGAAACAAATATAAGAATGTTTTTCGATTTGTTACAAAATATGTATATTTTTTATGGCCATTTTAATTTTAATTTTATAGGAATATTTTGTTTCCCAAAATTAAAATGGCCATAACTTTTTGAAAAGTTCTGTAGTTTTTTTTGAAATTTTTTTCGCAAATATCACCAACCGCCACTGGGTCAGACCATGAGTACTATACGTTTTTTGGGTCGATAAATCTAAATCCGTGGTCCTTTTAACCCCAGCAGCTCAGGATTTTTCATAACCTCAAAAGAAATCGATATTCTGAACGATTAAACCATATTACTCAAGCTTCCAACCCTAAATCCAATTAACAAAATCCCATAAACATTAAACCAGATGATATTCCAACCTAATAAGCTCATGAACCCAATCCCCCATAACCCTATAACCCCATGACCCCTTGACCAAGGGAAGAAATCGTAAGCAATCTGTATCAATGCAAAACACCACCTAGCTGAGGACTCCTTGAAAACCCAAGTACTCAAATTCAAAAAATCCGATAACTGTCCCATAACCCTGTAACCCTATGGCCCCACAACCCTATAACCCCATAATCCCTTAACCTAGGGAAGAAATGGTAAACAATCTGTATTACTGCAAAATATCACCTAGCTGAGGACTCCTTTGAAAACCCTAATGCTTAAACCCGAAAACTGCCATAACCCTACAACCCCATAACTCCATAACCCTATATTCGTAAAACCACATCACCACATGACCTCTGCCATGAGGGCGCAAAGCCGGAATCAGGGACAGCCGGGGAAAGGGGCCCCCCCCGTGGCCCCCGGTCCCCCGGGGGGGGGGCCCCGGGGGGGGCCCCCCCCCGGGGGGTTTTAAGAATTTAAAAACCCCCCCCCCCCTTTTTAAAAATGTTTTTTTTTTTTTCCCCGGGGGTGGGGTGCTGGGGGTTTTGGATTTTTTCGAGATAGGGGGTTGGGGGGTGTGGGGGGGGGGGGTTTTGGGAATTTCCGGGTTTGGGTTTTCGGGGTTTTCCGCAGCCCCTTTTCGGTGTTTGTTTTTTTTTTTTTCCCTTTTTGTTTTTTTTTGGGTTTTGGGTGGGGGGTGTGGGTGGGGTGGGGGGTGTGGGTTTTTTTCTCATAACCACATGACCCTTGCCATGACGGCATGAAAGCCGTAATCCAGGGACAGCCGGATAACAGGCTCACTCCGTTGCCTGCTGTCACCGCGAGGAGGTGCTCTGGATGCAGGCACTCGCAAGAAGGGTTTAAGGAATTATCGGATCCCAGTTCCGTAATTCAAATTGCTTATGATTTATTCCCTCGGTTTTGGGATCATGTGCATGTGAGGTTTTACGAATATAGGGTTATGCGGTTATGGGGTTGTAGGGTTATGGGAGTTTTCGGGTTTAACTACTTAGGTTTTCAAGGAGTCCTCAGCTAGGTGATGTTTTGCAGTGATACAGATTGCTTACGATTTTTCCCCTTGGTTAAGGGGTTATGGGGTTATAGGGTTATGGGTGATTGGGTTCATGAGCTTATTAGGTTGGAATATCATCTGGTTAATGTTTATGGGATTTTGTTAATTGGATTTAGCGTTGGAAGCTTGAGTCATAAGGTTATATGGTTTAATAGTTCAGAATATCGATTTTTTTGAGGTTATAAAAAATCCTGAGCTGCTGAGGGTTAAAAGGGGGCCACGGATTTGGATTCAGTGACCCAGAAAACGGATAATACTCATGGTCTGACCTTTGGACCAGAAAGTCGATTTTTTTTTGCGTAGCTGTGTTATATTTTCAAGTCGGTTAATAGTCATCCTCAGAATGGCGGTGTTCATATCTAACACTAACATTTTTTTTTAAGTTAGATGCTGTAAAATTTCCACGCCATCACTTAATATTAATTTATGGAATGAAAATGAGAATTCCACGTCTACTGATGACACTGGAACTGCAAGTATGCAAACTGAACTGAATTTATGCAAAATTGTTGATGCATGACCTGTATTGCACAATCTAGGAAGGTAACTTTGATAGGTACCACTTAGATAGTTGCATATATTTCCTAAAATATGGTATCCAGAATTATTTTGAAAGACTTGAAACAATTTGTCTTTTATCGCAGTGCTGACATAACTTGTGGTGGCAGCATCAATCTTATTTTGAATATCATGCAGGAATTGAAACTGGTTACATAACGATAATACATGTGTTTCCAACGTTTATATAGCAATAATTAAGATACTGTAGTTGCTATTCATATATCGTATATCTTCGCGAATACTCTGGTCTTTCATCAGGGGTATTATACCTATAACATATCTGGACGAGCCTATACAGTTTTTAATCAAAATTTTAATGTAGATGTTAAGAACTGGTAACTGGTTCAGAAGAAAGTGTATTTCCAAAACTCTACTCTCTTGTAGTCTTTACATTTTTTCATATTCACAACAATGGATCCATGGTTTCAGCTACCCCAGACATAAAGACAAGAGGAATGTGAGATAATGCCTTTATTGCTTTTCATATAGATGCTGACAGTCAAGATTACTAACACTTTATCGCAATTATTTTGATTTGACCATCGTAACCAAAACCCATACAACTGCAATTGCTAATGACTGTTTTTCTAGTATCTTTGAGGCAAAATGACTGGCACAAGCCAGTGCTTGTGCCTCCTCAAAGTGATATTCCTTTTAATACAATTAAAAAATTTTGGCACATCCACTGCATCGGTAGCTTCGTTTGATAAAGTAAACAAAATTGTCCGCTGTATTCACGTGTTCTTTACACTATCTTATAAACTTGATTAACCTCCGTGTTTTATAACGTAGTGGAGAATTTCTGGCCATAGGTTTAAGTAAATGGCGTAAAACGGGGTTCTTTAAGTTGTCTAATGGATGTCACTCTACAAATACTTTTTCTACGACCACTCTATGAAAAACAGCATTTTTCTCACACTTGACACAACTACAAAATTTGAATTGTTCATACCCGTGAAATTTCTCACAGTTCTTTCCCACCTGTCATTTTAAATGGGGAATCGTAGACACAGGCGAGGGTGTAGCCTCTTTTTTCACTTTTGTTTTTTTTTTCTTTCTTTTCGTTTTTTTTTTTTTTTTTTCTTGTTACCTTGGGGGGTTCCGGGGGCCCCCCCCCCCCCCCCCCCCCCCCCCCCCCCCCCCCCCCCCCCCCCCCCTAGGGGGCGGGGGGGGGGGGGTTGGCCGCCCGCCCCCCCCCCCCCCCCCCCCCCCCCCCCCCCCCCCCCCCCCCCCCCCCCCCCCCCCCCCCCCCCCCCCCCCCCCCCCCCCCCCCCCCAGACATCAAAGAGAGCGCAGCTGGCCGCCAGAGCCCCCCCCTTTTTATAAAATTTTTGAAAAAAAATGTTTGCTCCCCCCTCCCCCAAAAAAAATATTAATCTCTTTTTTCACCATAGTGCTTTTAAAAAATTTTTAAAAATTTTTCAAGTATTTTAAAATTCATCTTTTTTAAATATATTTATAAAAAAAGTTGTTTTCTTTTTATATTTTATTTTTATAAAAATAATTTAATTAGTCGTAGAAAAAGTATAGTTTGCAACATGTGCAAAAATGCAATTTTCTACATTTACATTTTTAGAAGTTAGCATTTTCATGCACTTTTGCACAATATCTTGTAAGTTAGAAGCTGAAATAGAATGGAAGAAGCATGGCTGTTCATATGTCTTATTACTTTAAATTAATATAAAGAATTTTATAGTCTTCTTCCACAAGAAGTACAAAATAGGTAATTTTCCCTAATACGTAAATCCCCATAAAAGTCAGGAACTCAATCCATGTTTAAAATAGACGTCTATTTTTGCGTTCTTTTGTTGTTTAATCCACCCTTATGTTGTCCAAACACAATCAAGAAGCACCCGGCCCCCCGCCCTCACCACGCGTGGGGAGCGTTTCTAAATGTTTTTTTTTATGCGGGCAGAGCCCGGCAGCTTACTCACCTTATTTTTATTGAAAAAGAATGCCTTACTCATTGATTATTCTGGATGGATTTTTAAAATACTCGGAATAACCGGAAAGGTGGCCCGACCATGCAAAGGGTCTAGTTATAATACCGTCACCCCTATGTTCTTAGTACCACAGATAGGTTGTCTAGGCTGACTATATGACTCGTGTGACCATTGACTTTATGAATTTTGTGAGAATATTACCTTCCTTAACATGTCCTAAGGCATATTAATTTTGACCAATTGATTGTTTACGCCTTTATCACCCATTATACTAATCACCAATTATATAACAACTTCATGACCAACGTTTCCCCCCCCCCTTTTCCCCCCCCCCCCCCCCCCCCCCCCCCCCCCCCCCCCCCTTTTCCCCCTCTGTGGACCTTTATCACACAAAGTTTTTAATTTTATAAGGAATAATATGAGATTGAGTAAAAAGAGAGGAGGGGTAATGTGATATTTGAATTGTTAGCGGGACCCAAACCCCAGTACAGCCACTACCGCCCCAGCTAGAGAGCCCGCCAAACTTCTCAGCAATAGTCACCCATCCGAAACGGTACACAGCGGTGCTCACTGGCTCGGCTTAGCGTCCAATACCATATGTTGACAATTGTAAATACCTCCCTCTTAAACCCCTAAAACCCCCCACTAATTAAGTGATTAATAGAGGGATTTAGGGGATGGTTCTATCATTTGATCGTTGCGAATAGCCGTTAAGAAAACGTGTTTACCCCCATTTACTCTAACCTAACAATTCTGAAATACCTAAATGTGTTCATTTTAGAAATAGACAGTGGCTATTGAAGTGATTTTAAATTAATGAATAGAACCCAAATATGGTATAAAAATATAGCATGCCATTTAAAAGTTTATATTCACTTTTGGTAAAAGTGCCAGAATGTCGCCATTATTTTTTGTTTTATTCTAGATGTGTAGAGCATCCCTGAAAACCTCCAGATACAGATTTTGAACAGCTCCGTATTATTTATAATTCTTCCAAAACGTGTAATGGGCTACTCACCATGAAGCACCCTGTATGATCATTTTATTTTAATTTAACTTAGGCGACAACTATGAACGTGAATTACAAATGATTACTCTATTAATTATCAATAATGATTGAACAATATTCTTGTGGAACACAAGCTCTAGTTATTTTTGTATACTTTTAGAATCTCATACGTACTGAAGAACGGATCCATTTTTCTTCTAATGACCGAAGTTTAGACAGATACTCTAGAAAAAATATTATATACTTTTTTCCGATCTCTCAATAAACAATGGGCTAAGTACAACGGCAATTACATAAAATATTTTGAAAGGGAGAATTTCAGAAATTCAAATACGCAATATACGTCAGCCCATGAAAGTGTGGAGCTAGCTCCGACTTTAGTAATAACAATAACGTTTCAAAATATTTGGAAAGGCGCACACAATGGCCCGCCTACATCTTTTCTCTCTGAAATATTAATAAAGGCCCCCTTTTAAAGAACAAAAGCCTAACACTTCATATCAATTAGCGCTATCATATGCTATTATAACTTTAGGTTCCCTGGGGAGGATATAACAGAGAGAGCCGCTCCATAGACCCAGCCGCGCCGTCTCTATCTTCGACAAAAGCGTCTGTAGATATTTATCTGTTCTTTGACAAACACATTTCGTGAGCAGACAAATTATAATTAATATTTTGCGCACCCTATCGTAGGTACAGCGATGGTGAGATAATGTTAGTGACCGAGTAGCTAGAAATTAAAAACCTGAAGGCAGTGGCGTGCGTACAAGAAACGATAATAATACTTACCGTTTAAATTAAATATAAAATAGGTATTTTTAGAGATTTTTAAAACTATTTTTTACTGTACTATATATCAGGAAGCAAACTAAGCTGACGAAGCCGAAATATATAAAATAAAATTTCCAACGAAAATGTTTCCCAGCAGGCAACCCATATCAAATCCGTAGAGGCGGCCGCAGACATTAACCCTTTCACTGCTCTTGACGAATACATTTGCCACGCGGTAAAATGCTCTAGACGACTAAATTCGCATGTCGCGGAAAAATAGGATCAAACTGGTCTAGACGAATAGTCTCGCTTGTATGAATTTTTGATCTCACGCATGGTACGCTGCAGTTAACAGCCCAGCGCTCCCGCACGCGATCGGAGTACTTAGCGCATACGTGAGTCCCGGCGCCTTCGCAGGATAGGTTAGGGGCGTATGTATGCAGGGGCAAGACATTATTTATATTTTTCGGTTTATACTTTAATTATCTTAGAGTTTTATAGTGCTTACCCTACGTTATGGCACACATTTCCAGCCCTAAATATCTCACACTAATTTCAACTTGTATGATAGGTAGAAGAATGCTGGATAATAATTCTGAACTGCGTCTTACCGATAGATACTTTCTTAAATATATTCCATCCACTACTATACAAAACGGTGTGTAGTTTGCACAAAGCACAAAATATGTGAGTCAAGATATACATATGTGTGGAATATTGTATTGTACCCCTCTGTATAATTTCCTGTGTTCAGATAAATCACACTAAACACATTTTTAATTATTTTCGTCGCATTTTCTAAAATATTTTTCTTTGACGTTTTATTTTTTTTTTCAAAAATTTACTTTTTTTATAACTTTTGTGCTTGTTTTAAGAAAATATTTCTGTGATGGTTTTTGATTACTTTTTGGGAATATTTTAGTTTGTTATAAGACTTTAAAAATTAAATAAACCATATTTCATTTGTATGTTTTCTTCTGCAAAACGTAGTAAAGAAAAAAACCACGCTGCTCTAGACGAATAAATTCGCAAGCATTAAAAAAATACCCATTTTTACCGACCGTCTAATTTCAGCCCTGCGCCTGCGTAGTGAAAAGGTAAATATTGGGCTCTTATGCTCTTATGCACGGCTACAAGTAGCGCTTAAATTAACCAAGGAAACAAAACACGATATACTGATCACAGGCACGTAAAGAGAAGAGCGTGCTAGAAAGAAATATCCCAATGCAATATGATTGTAACATACGCGATATCATTCATCTTCATCGATTGACATCGACGTCCATCGTTTCGTGCCTTACGAAAACAATAGTAACAGGCGATTTCCGTTTTATGTAAATCTAACAGCTCTAATGTGTAAATTAAAAATTCGTAAATTCATTAATGGTTGCAATTACAGTTTTGTTTGTTTGAATAAATATACAGGACGTTTCAGTAATTTGTAGCAGAACTTTAGCACCTGATACAACTTTTAAAATTAATATAAAAAGTTTATATATACATAGGTTTTCAAATGCCTAGTTTTCGAAATACAGGGTATTCAAATTAGATTTTCAAAATTGATTTTTTTTTTTTATTTCGAACATTTTTCAAATATTGCATTAAAAGTTGGTATATGGAGGTTTTTTGGTATAAGAAAACTAATTATGGACACCGTTTCACTGCAGCCATTAGAGGGCGCTCTGTATTGTAATCATCTCTATGGATTAACATGTTCATAAATTTGTTCTTAATGTACTTTATGACTTTTTTTGCAAAAAAGTCCTATTTTCTGAACTTTTTTAAACAAAAAAGGTACACCTCTCAAATTCTGCTAAAGTTGGCAGTTTTTGAGATATTTGGATTTTTATCATTTAATTAATGTAGTTACATTAATTTTTTTTTTTGATAACTTTTTTCATATGATTTATTATAATCTTTCTAACTTTAGAATCTGCTAAATTGTTGTAACAATTTATTGTTACAATAATTTTACAGATACTAAAGTTTTTTCTAAAAATATAAAAATTCGTTAAAATTTTCTAACTGTAAATAAAGCTAAAACCCCCGTTTCTAATGAATAGCCTGATAATAAAATATTTCAAGTGACATTTGATCTCTTCAAGATCGTTTCGTAAACAAAAACTCTTAATGTGAACAGAAATTAAATTGGCTTCATTATATTGCTTACGTTAATTATACATTCACATATTAGACATTGTTCTCTCAAAACGAAATTCGTTAAAAATATAAAACAATGTAACCTACACCTTGAGGTTTTATTTTAAACTCACCTTTTGTTTGTTGTGACCTTTTATTTTAACTTAATTAGATAGAGGGCTCAAAAAAATTATGTATATTTTGGTTTTTTATTCGCTCCTCACAACCTGTTAGGCGCATGTGTTTGATTTCAGGAAATAATTTCATCGTTATACAATATTTTCCTTATAAAGGAACCTGTCGGCAACGCTAACTTTTATTCGTAGAAATAAATAAAGAGAAAAGTTTATGCGTACATTTTGTTTTGACTAGGCGTTCAGTTTTAATATACCATATCAAGTTCCAGTTATTTTATTGAATTTAAATTATAACGTTTTACAATTTACTTATAAAAAATAACTTGAGGCTACTGTTATTACAAAAACCGCTGCCAGTGGAATCACCACATCCATTTTATCTTTATTTAATTACACTAAATCGCTAAAAACAGGATATATTCTTAAACGTATAATATTAGAGTATGACCTATGTATATGCGATCTATGACTTTTATGGCCTTTATGACCTGTAGGTATGAACTTTATGACCCATATGATCTTTTTATATATGAATATTGAAGCAAAAATGAGAGTAGAGATTTAATAATAATAATGATATTTGAATTCTACCTCAAAAACGTATAAAACGACTTTATTAATTCACATTAAGGTACAACGAAACAAAATCACCATCAGTCAAATGGTGATTTATTACTATAATTACTATAGTAATTTTTAAAGTGTATTGTCCTGTTAATAGTGTTTTGTTTTTATCTTTATACATTTACTATATATGTATATAGACAGTGCCGCCAATGTTTGTAACGTACCACCTTACATGACAACAATAACAACATTGATTGAGCCCTGATGAAGGAGAAATAAAGTTCCGAAACGTTGGCAAAAATGGAATAATTGTTATTTATTCCTGGACCTAATCCAACCAAACAAAAAAAAAACTAATAGAGAAGAAGGTCGCTAAATTCCCCACAGACATAAATTCAATATTTGGTTTAGCTACACAGAACTTTTCAGAAAGTTTTAATATTCTTCTTATATTCTATTTTAATTTTCCCCTCCCATAAAATAAGGGAGGCTGAAAAAGAATAGGAGAGTTAAAAGAACTCTTTAGACAACTTTTGAGGCATTTGTTGTCGTATTACTTTCAACCCCCTGACACCCAGGGCACCTACCCCTAAAATTTTAAACGGCAACCCCTATTTATTTTGCCATTCTTGAGTTTTTTGTATTGCAAAACTTTATTGTTAACCTCATGAATGTGCGGAATGTATTTAATTTCTGAATTTTTTATTGGAAAATTATGCACTTTTACAATAAATTGTCAAGAATAAAAAAGTTCTTAAAATCACTCAAAGAATGCACTGGAATATTTTCAAAATTGAGCAACTTTTTGGATTTTGTAGTCAATTTTTGCAAAATTTAAAAAATTGCTTTAAAAAATGGATAAAATCCAGTGCATTCTTTGGGTGATTTTAAGAACTTTTATTCTTGACAATTTTTTGTAAAAGTGCATAATTTTCCAATAAAAAATTCAAAAATTAAATATATTCCACACATTCATGAGATATACTACCAATTTTTGAAAGAAAAATTGCCAAAAAAAGAAATATGGGACATCTAGAATTTTAGGGGTAGGTGCCCTGGGGGTCAGGGGATTGAAAGTAATACGACAACAAATGCCTCAAAAGTTGTCCCCTTTGATATGTAAATTGACGTGTTTCGCCAAATTTTGATACTGTTATTAGTTTAGGCAATATTAAATGCTGTTCGTTTTCAAACTGACACCGTGTATATCTACATCACATAAAACGGGTCAGCTAAATGGCACTGTTTTCGTGTTAAACTACGATACGCGGGTTTTAAATTTAATTTTTTCCCATTGACTGAATTTTTTTTATTTATGTGGTAAATACTGTTTTCGGGTAACAATTTAAAAAAAAATCGAATATTGTCGTATACAATTCAAATTATCCAATAATATTTGGAAAATAGTTTTAGTTAATAGTTAGTTATTTTTTCTGGATTTAGAATTTTTTTTTTGGGTTTCTGACTAACTGACCCGTTTTGGAAAATCATTTCTAAAGTTGAACCAAAAACAGCAATTTAAAACTCTACCATCCTTACTAGAGTTTTCGTAAAAACCATTGTTCATGAAATTTTAATAAAACACAGCGGGTTGTAAAGGGATATTATTCCTTTAAATTTTTTAGTCATGTGTGGCGTACAGGGATTCTTTGAATTTTTATGATATTATTGGTTCAAATTTAGAAATTTTTCATATCTCGGTGAATGTTTTCCAAACCGGCTCTGAAGATTTCCCTTTAATATGAGTCGAAAAACTTTGAAAAGAACTTAAAATTTTTGGAGTTATTCAGTATTTTTTTAAAAACATCACAATTTTACTTTTTTTAGCGACATCTTTTCAGACAACGGACATATCACCTTTAACTTGGGCTCATTAGATGCAGAATTTCACAAGCTGTAATCTTAATCAAAAAATATTATCAGAATTTAAGCAACCTTCAAAAAGTGGGTGTATCATGACTTTCGTTGGTGACTACATATTTTTCATCCGATTGTCAAATTTTGGCAATTTTTTAACAACGCTTATTCCATTTTTATTCCCTTTTTTATTATCCCTTCTCTCGTAATTACACAGAGATCCATATAAGTTTAATATATCCAAATTGGCGACCTATTAAGAGAGTTAACACTAGAGTTCGTGCGTGCGCGGAGCATAACAGGACCGTAGTCAGTTTACGAATGGAAATGTTAATATGTTCACAGAAACTATGATGCATCATAGTGCATTATTAAATATTATTACCAAGCACGTATGTCACAGGGCCAACACTGTGCATGTCCTGCCCTTGACTCGTTGGCCTTCACAGCTCACAGCTGACTTGCATTACGAAAACTGCGCTAGAAATTTTAGTTATATATGGCACGCTGTAACAGACAGTCGCCGGTATTGCATCGCCTTGATACGTTTCGTTTTTACTTATTCGCCGTGTGTTGTATTCGCCGTGTGTTTAAATAACTTATAAATATTAATAATTAATAGTTGAGGTGAGAAGTGAATAAAGTGAGGTACCATGCCAAAGGTGAAAAGAAATAGACGGGAAGTATTTCAAACGTGGTTTGACAGTGATCCCGAGGGTTTTAGGGACATACGTATTCAAGGAAATGACCTTTTTTGTACTGTGTGTTAACGAATTATAAATTCTTCAGATAAAACTAAAGTATAAAGAGACCTGAAAAGCCATGCCATATCAATAGTAGACGTTGAACGGCCCTTTTCCATACACAAGTTAATATCAAGTGATAAACGTCGCCGTTTCACTCCAGAACACTTAGAAAAGCATATAATAATATGTTTTAATCTGCAAACCATCGCCATCGCCATCCTGCCATGGGAGCCTTGTCCCAACACTGACGTTTGTCGAGTAAGTGTTGCAATTTTTACGTGTTATCTTAATTTATATAGGTACTTTATCCTTGACTTAACCGTACTATTTGGTAAAAATAGTACTATGTTGCCACATAATTTATGTAAACATATTAACATTTTCATTCGTTAACTGACTACGATCCTGTTACATTCCGCGCTCGCGCGAACTCCAGTTATCACTTTAACATATTTACAGTAATTATCACTAACATCAGAAAGAAAGAACAAAATAAATGATCCACGTGTCATGTTACAGCTCATGTTACAGCAGTTTGTATTAGAAGTTACTAGCCTAGTGAGCACTTGTTTTTAGTATGCCATTCAGGAGGCTGTTACCACAGAAATATATCGCAATAAAACTTTATTGTATGCTATTTACCAAGTTTTAGAATGATAGTGAATTGTCCCGATTTGAAAAGAGACATCTATTATTTCACAAGTAATTAGTGAATCATCGATTTTCCTCTATCGGTCAGCGTACAAATGGTTTAGTACCCACTTAATGGGTATACCCGGGTTGGGTACCCACAGCGTACAAAGACTTTAGTACCCATCCCGGGATGTTTGCAAAAAATCCAGTAATGAAAATCTTAGATGTAGAAGGTTCTGTGTTACAGTGTGACTGTTACATAAGAACATACAATTTGTCTGCGTAATTCAAATTTCTGTACTTTTTTTTTAATTACATCGCCCATTCCAGAATTATTCGCCTTCATTTCTGTGGGGAAAGCTTTTAAAAGCATCTCTACTTATGTTGCATTTTGACTGACACATTATTAACGATAAAAATGAACGGCATTCGCGGTGATTCATGCCCACACAAAATGGAAGTAGGATGCCGGAATAAAAAGGAAAATTCTCTTAGCAACACATTAAGTTCGTTGAAATGAAAGTGTCAGAAATGGTAGATAATGAAATACATAAGTAAATTACAGTAAGAGCAAGAAGAATAAATAAAAATTGAAAATTCAGAGTTCCGCAACAAAAAAAAAATAGAAATATAGAAATGTGAAGTATTCTATATAGCCAAAATGTAGCCTATATAAGTAAAAATAAGCAAATAACCAATCGAAGTAAAAAGACGCAATCAAAATCAGTAAAGTTTAACAGCGCCGGGGTTCAAAAATATGCGGTATACTGTAATAATATGTATATAATAATAATTGTTTGTTAACCTTTATAAGGTAAACGGGCATTTTTTATTATCCCTTAAACAGAAAATTTTATTATCCCTGGATAAAAGAAACTCTTACGCCAACACTGACTAGCTGCAAATAACATGCTCTTTGCGCCTATTTTCACCGGTCGGTGCCACCGCTGATTTGTGACTCATTTCATTTATTTTTGTTTGAGCACCAAAACTACATTACATTAGCACCTGCAAGAGACGTTTAAAACTATTTTAAGTAGTTCTGATTATATCATGATCTTGTCCTGTAGATCAAACGAGCGAGTTGGATGTAGTGTTTTAGTGTAATTTTTAAGTTTCTACGCTGAAGGCTCCAGTTTTCCTCCAGTATATCGCAGTATATCGCGTATAACTTTAAAAAATTTGCCAAATGGAAATATGTCGGCTTATTACATCCTTAATAAAATCTACATAAACCTTATTACATCTTAATAAAACATACATAATGACCTATATCCATCATATTTTAGGATATTGTTGTTAGACCATTACTCAGTATGTTGTTTAGTGAATACAAATAGTGTAAGTTGCTAAGTGAATACAAAATCTTCCCTGTATATTAAAATAATCGTAGTGCTTTTCACAAAATTTTCAAGTTTTCTCACAACTACAAATTACATAAATTTTCAACAAAATAGTGATATGAGATAAACATTCTTTCACAAACAAATAACATGACTATGAAATTTTTGAACTCATTTGGTGATTAAGAAAAGCCATACTACTAAATAAAATCTTCTCACTATAATGAATTTCTATTCTATATTCTGAAGCTAATGAAATGTGACTCAGAGAGGATTTCTTGTGGGTGTTTCCTTTGATCATTTATATCATTGCTATACAGGGTTTGTCCGGAAAGTAATGTCAGTGAGCTTTGAAAAATGGTTTTTATTGGTTCTATGTGTACAAATCTTTAGAAACTTTCAAAATACATTCCTCCTGCGTCCACACAGCGGTTCCAGCGGGTCTTCTACGCATCAAAAGCCGCACGGTAGTCGTTTTCCGGAATCGCCATTAAATCGTCGGTGCAAGCCTTCACTGTTTGCAAGCATGTTTTTCACCGACCCAAAATGCTGTCCTTTCATTGGGGTTTTGAGGCGCGGAAACAGAAAAAAGTCTGGGGGGGGGGGGGCACATCGGGGCTGTAGGGAGGCTGGGGAACAACGGTGATGTCTGCCTTGACGAGGTAATCGGCCACGAGGAAGCAGGTGTGCGAAGGCGCATTGTCGTTGTGAAGCTTCCAGGATTTTGAGATGTGTGGGCGGACGCGATTCACCCTGCGTTTCAGCCACTTCAGCACCTCGACGTAAAACTTTCCGGTTATGGTTGTCCCCTGCGGAACGAACTCATGATGGACCAATCCCCGGCAATCAAAAAAGACAATCAGCATTGACTTGATCTTTGACCTGGACATCCTGACCTTCTTGGGGCGAGGGGAGTTCGACGTGTGCTATTCCGCACTTTGCCTCTTCGTCTCCGGATCGTATTCAAAGACCCAATTTTTTTTCCTCGGTAATGACATCATCAAGGAAAGCGGGGTTGTCTTCACAGGTGTCCAAAAGTTCTTGGCAGGTTTCAACGCGCCTCGCTTTTTGATCGTCCGTTAGCACTTTTGGCACGAGCACACCTTCCTCATTCCTAAAGACTCCGACACAATTTCGTGAACAATGGTTTTCGTAATGTCTAATGTTTCGGAAATGAAAAGGACACTTAGACGACGGTCAGTGTTCAACAAGTCACGCACACGTTTCACATTGTCGTCGGAACTGGAGGTTGATGGCCGTCCAGCGCGGTTCTTGTCGTTGACATCTTCCCGACCTTCTGCGAAGGCCTTGTGCCACCGGAAAATTTGCCTGTCCGAAAGACAATCGACGCCGAAAGCCTTCTTCAACATTGGAATGGTTTCCGCAGCACTCTTCTCCAGTTTCACACAAAACTTGATCGCCATCCGTTGCTCAAGCGTTGCATTTTTTCTTGAATCGGGTCACTGTAACGACTCTCAAAGAACGAGTGATGCGGCCGCTACAATGACCGGTAGCCAACTGACGCTTGTTGGATCTTGTTGCCGGATCCCTCCTGGTAAAGGGCGGGCTGGCACGTACCACCAATGCTTGATGACATTTTTATACTGACCTCGACACTACCTTGTGGCGTTTTAGGGTCAGTATTGCTTTTGTATTTGGTGATTAAGAAAAGCCATACTACTAAATAAAATATTCTCACTATAATGAATTTCTATTCTGGATTCTGAAGCTAATGAAATGTGACTCAGAGAGTCACAACACTTATGTTTCTTTAGGCATCTCGTGCATCCTGCCCTCCTTGAGGTAGCTCGAGCTATGACTCAAGATTAACTCCCTCACTGCGTCCATGGAAGACCAGCGCTTTCCTATCGAATCTCTCATTGATGAGACAGCTAAACTTAGTAAATGCTCGACTGTCTCCTCTTCCTGTTCTCTGGAAATGGGTTTTCCACATAGCCTCATCTTGCGTAAGTTCTTCCGCAGCTGACAGTGTCCTGTCAGGATTCTGCTGGAAGGCGTAAGATTTTCCTTTTCATAGCTAAATATGTCGTCACGACGTCCTCGCTAGCGTATTGTAAAATTCCGTAGCAAACCGACAGCTAACTGTTTCATCCCTTTCCTGGATTTCTTGTGGGTGTTTCCTTTGATCATTTATATTATTGCTATACGTGGCAGGGTACTGCTGGAAGCAGATCCAAAAATAATTAGAATTGCCGCCATTCGAGATAATTTGTCAGCTTCAATTTATTGCCTTTGTACTGTACATGGCCTTCCATATAACTCTGATATATTGTTAAAGTTGATCGCATCCAGGAATGCTTGATGACATTTTTATACTGACCTCGACACTACCTTGTGGCGTTTTAGGGTCAGTATTGCTTGTATACCATCTGTATATATGTTTATTGATTTAGTCGTAATGTCGTTACGGGTAATTTCTTTTTCAATGAATAACCTACCTATAAACCGCAAATTTCCAGGATCACCGACTCCTTTGAAATCTCGCTTGGTCAGGTAATTTCGAGGAGCATAGATTTTATGCCTATCTCATATACGAGTAAGCATATTGATTATGTATATTACATATGCACTATAATCCTTTATTAAGTGGCAAGTGAGTGGTTGTCATCTAGTTTTAATTAAAACGGCGGGTAGCTCGACCTACATACGAAAAACAGACACCGGAAGGATCGAGAGCTCTAACGTTCATCAGAGGGCAAAGGAATGCTGCGCTGGCACATGCCCCCATAATGAAAATCTAATGAAGGATATTGGTCAGAGATGTTGGGAGAAGAGTTCTCTTAATGGGTGAAAATTACAATCCGGCATCGATTTTGCCATCATTTTAGATTTAAGAGGCTTTAAACGGCAAACCGCCTGCGGGCATAACTGAGGGTCGCACTATATTTACAGCGTGTCCCCCTAAAATAATTGTCGAGAAAGTAATTTCAAAGTATGAGATGAGTCGTATCTTTTCTATGAAATGCTATATGTATAAAACGTTTCTACTTTGACTTTTGCTTTGACGTTTCTACTTGAAAATACTTAAAAATCATCAAGTAAATAAGGTACCTCTGAAAATGCAGGTAGGTAGTTTACGGTGATTACACTATAAATAATATGAGGCTGAAAATTTATATCTGGGGGGTTTTGGCGGATGCTCTATACATCTAAAATAATGATGGCTTTCTGGTACTTCCGGACATACCGGAAGTGAGTACTAACTTCGGTATTTTAAATAGCATGTTATAGAAATTTTTATGCCAATATCATGTGACACAATCGTTCAATTGTTTTTTGAAATCACCGTTAATTTCAGCACACAAAACAGCAATTATTTGTTACTTTGTTACACAACAAAGTTGGCAGTAGTGCCGACTTAAGTTTTACCACGGTATACAGCTGGTGACACATACCTATTTGTATCGCCCTCATTAGTACAAGGCCTCCCCATTTACCGTCTCACTAACGATGTTTTGGTTAATTTTTGAGTCAGAAAAAGTAGTAAAAGTACTCGTAAGAAGTTGGTGAGAACATTAGTGGTAGTATAAACTACTACGATCTATTATGCTGTGAATATCTACCACATTCCGCTGTAGTATGGCGGGCGATGTAGACGTAGGTGATCGTTCTGATCAAAATTGTGAAATATGTGAGGGTATAATAATGAAAAATGCCTCAAAAACTAGATGCTGCCTTGAAACATGTAATGTGGTGATGCATAGGAAATGTTTTGATAAAGTTGCAAAAAAAATTTCCAATTGATAAAAGTAACTGGCGATGTCGCAAGTGCATAGAAGATAATGTGAATTATCTCTGTGCATAGATATTGTGAATTAAAGACTGAAGGCTTGGAACGAGAAAATTATTTACTTAACAATTTAGTAGAAGAACTAAAATATGCTAATAAAACGTTAAAAGAACAGCTGAAGGTTGCAACTGAAAACCCTGTAAGTAGCTCTAATCTTACTGATAACTTGGGTTTATCGCAAACATACAACTCCGTTACAAAAAGCAATAACAAACCTTCTCCTTTAATAGTCCGGACATCACAAAATGTAAATATTATGGAAGAACTACGTCGGCACGTGAACAAATTTAAATATTCGAATTAATGGTACAAAACCTGCAAGAGGTGGTTATTTAATCAACTGTGAAAATACGGATTCTCGTAATAAGCTTAAAAAGACATTAGTAAATAAATGAGTGACAAGTTTAGCATAAGTGAACCAAAACAATTCTTTCCTCGTGTCATCATAAAAAATATAGATAAAAGTGTGACAATCCCTAATGAATTTATATAAGACATTATCTTCAATAATCCCGAACTTGAAGGTTGTGGCGATGAAATTAAAATGATAACAAAATTAACTCGTAAATATTCACAAAGTCTAGTAATAGAAGTTACACCAGGAGTTAGAAAAAAATTAAGGGAACATCTGTATTTTAAATGGCAAAGATGTGCAGTTGACGACTATTATAATTTGATCAGATGTTTTCGGTGTTCGCGCTATGGTCATCTCAAAAAAAGATTGCAAATCTTTGACTGTAATTTGTGCTACATGTGCGTAAACTCACGAAACCAAAGATTGTAATAATCCTGAAAATAAGAAATGTGTCAATTGTAACAACTATAATTTAAAGAATAAAAGAAATAATAATATTCCAATAAACCACGCCTCGAATGATTATAATATATGCGCGTGTTATCGTCAACAAATTGATATACTAAAATCAAAAATCAACAATGGCCACTAAAACTAGGGATTTTTCAGTTGGTCATTTAAACATTAGATCACTTTTTCCTAGTTTTCTTGATTTTTCAAATATTGTGTTACAAAATTCATTTGATATATTTTTTGTTAGTGAAACTTGGTTAACTCAAGATATTCAAACACACTTGTTGACTATTCCTAATTATAAATTAATTCGAAACGATCGAGCTGGACGAGGAGGCGGTGTTGCAGTGTTCATAAAAAACCTATATACTTATGAGATTATAGACGTAGGGCCCACTAATAATATTGAGCAGTTATGGATTAATGTAAAGGTAAATAAAATCTCTATTGCATTAGGTGTCATATATAGGCCCCCTCAAAATAGCATTACTGATTGTATAGAGAATATAGACAATATTATTTCGTACCTTATGCCACTGTACGACACATAAATAATTACCGGTGATCTGAATATTAATCTTTTTAATTTAAATAACCCTTTAACATCTTGTTGTAACTCATATGGATTACATCAAATAATAGATGAACCCACACGAGTTACTCAGTTGTCTTCTACACTTATAGACCCTATTTTTATGAATAATATTAACTTAGTCCAAAATTACGGTACAATTAATGTTGACACACTGGCAGATCATAAATTGGTGTATTGTAATTTATCTATAGACGCTTGTAAAAATAGGTCAAAAATTCATATTTATAGGGACTTCAAAAATTTCAATCAAGACCATTTTGAGAAGACCATTTTGATGAAAAAATATTATTTTTAACACATAATATCCTTGTACTATTTGACGTTCATGCTCCTTTAAGAACAGCACGTACGAATAAATCACATTGCCCATGGCTTACGGAGGCACTTAAACTAATCATAGCAGAAAAAAAATAAAGCACTTACAAAATCTAAGCAAAATAAAACCGAACAAAATCAGAAAGACTATAAAAATGCCCGTAACTATGCAGTTGCTGCTATAATGAGAGAAAAATCGGCGTATTTAAAATACTTAGAGGAAAATAACATCAAACAACTGTGGAAATCTTTGAGAACAATGAACGTTCAACAAAAGCGAAATAATAAAATTCTGGACAATTTAGCTGAACCCAATGCCGTCAACAACTTTTTTTTATCAGATTACAGTAACTCTATAATTGATCGGGATATTATTAGTTTCTATGAAAATAACAGGTATAAGCCCGATATAAATTTTTCATTTACTCTTAGCAACCAGAAAGATATTTACAAAATAATTAAAAATATTCAGTCCAATTCAAGTGGGTGCGATTTAATAACATTACAAATGATTAAATTGTGTCTTCTAGCTATTTTAAATTACATAACCCATATAATTAACTCTTATACCAGTTCTAAGTAAAATTTTAGAAAAGATTATTTACACACAACTGGAAGAGTATACTAGCAAAAACCAAATCGTTCATTTTGATCAATCTGGATTTAGAGCAGGACACAGTACAACAACCGCGCTTATTAACATTACTGACACCATTCTTACTGCTCTAGATAATAATTTTGCAACAGTTTTAATATTCCTAGATTTCTCTAAAGCTTTGATAGGGTAAACCACGCTCCTCTCTGTGCAAAGCTAAAATACTACGGTATGGATGATGTGGTAATTAGGTTCTTTCCATGTTATCTACAAGGCCGCATCCAAATTGTACGCACACAACTTGGGGATTCTTCACATGGTTCAATAATATCGGGAGTTCTACAAGGTTCTGTGCTGGGACCCCTACTGTTTTTACTCTACACAGCGAATATAAATGTCAATATAAAGTCAATGGACATACATGCATACGCTGATGATACGCAACTGCTATATAAATTTGTTCCATCTGACCATCAATAAGCCATGCAACTTATAAATGAGGACCTTATAATATTAAATACATATTGTGAAAATCATGCGTTAACTATATATAAACACCGCAAAAAGTAATGCTATGTTATTCTGTAAACCGGCTATGTACGACACCTTGAAAGATAATAAGCACATTTATCACAATAATAACGAGATATTATTTTCCAATAATGTAAAAAATCTAGGTTTAATATTTGATATCAACCTGAAATTTACAAGTCATATTAATACGGTAGTTAAAAACACATACGTAAAATTAAGGTTACTTTACGCTAATAGATATATAATAAATTATAAAATTAGGAAAAGGGTGTGTGAAGGTCTCGTATTATCGTTAATTAACTATTGCATCATAATATACTACCCTTGTTTAGATTTAGTTACTAGAAACAAACTGCAAAAAAATACAAAATACATGTTGTCTCTTTATTTACGGGTTAAGAAAATTTGATCACACCAGCACCAAATAACAGCAATTAAATTGGTTGAAAATAAATTATGTCTATAAACATCACTTACTAACTTTTGTCCACCGTTTGCTTACTTCGTCCACCCCATTTTACTTACGAAATAAATTTGTCTATCGAAATGAATTGCACAATATTAATATAAGAGATAATAGATCTTTAACTATGCCACGCCACAACACCGCAATGTTTGAAAAATCTTTTTTCTATAATGCTGTAAAATGTTACAACCTACTTGATCACAGCTTCAAAAAACATAGTATAGTCACATTTAGAAATAAATTAAAACAACATTTACTTCAGGAACAGTGGTCCACTTAGTAAAACAGAACAAAATATTATCTTGCCAGTCATTTATGATCTATTTTTTTTATTTATTTTTATTTCTTACTTACTTCTATTATTATTTCTTTTATACACGTACATGTATGTATACTCTAATTTTAGTTAGGTACTATTTCACTACTATTATTAAGTTTCTTCATTTTTCTTGTTCATAATAGTTTTTCATGGTGTTATATGTGTATATGTATAGATATTTAAACTCTCACTTAGTATTATTAATTGTTTGTATACAAAATTATCACTATTTAGGGTTAAGTGTTGGAGTAGCCAGGAGGCTAAACTTCGCCCTGAGAATTACAAAAAATGTATAGATATGAATTTACTCAATAAAGACGTGTT
>JAPWTK010001113.1:0-85934 GCA_029963805.1 Aromia moschata
AAAAGTTGATGAAAAGCAACAAACTGTAACTCAGCCTTGAGCAGACAAACCAAACTGCAGCAAGGTCATGGGAACTGAAATGTAATACTAGACTAGTACACTAAGATATCGTTTCAGCTAAACTGTCTTAGTTAAGTTTCACTTTCTTATTGCCAGTAACTTTGTCTCAGTCACACAAGACGGGAATTTGTCTTATTTATCTTCTATTTGTAATTTATACTCTCAGAATTTCAGTTTGCATGTCATAGTTCAAGTATGAGTTTTGCGTCTCGGTTTGAGTAACAGTTTGATTGTCTGAGTTTCAGTGTAAGTTGTGCGTCTGGGTTTCAGTATGAGTTTGCTTGTGTAAGTTTCAGTTCAAGTTTTGCCTCTGGGTTTTAGTATGAGCTTCTTTGTCCGACTTTCTAACAATGGTTTAGTCAAAAGCCATTAGTAACCAAAATAGAAAGGTAAAGTACTTTGGAATTTTTTTGGCCATTTTGACCCAAGTTGGGCTTTTTTGAGTTACTGAAGTGTCACAAATAAATTTTGACTTCGGAATCCTTTTCTGTGGTTAAAATACTCCGGAAACGATATATATGGAGTAAACGGTACAAAATACAGACTTTAGTATCTTTTTGGTCAATGTTGGCCCAAAAATTGCACTTTTTTTGGGTTGAGGTTTAGAAGTAAATTTGGACTACGGAATAGTTTTCAGCGGTTAAGGTTAAAAATACTACGGAAACGGTATATCTGAAGTAAACGGTACAAAAAACAGACTGGTATTTTCTTGGTCAATTTTGATCCAAAATTGGAGTTTTGTGGAAAACTGGTGGGTAATGGAGCAAAACGGCCATCGGCTTCGTATTCAGCGCATCAAAATACATATTAATTGACATGTCAGATCTCGAGTTCAGAATTGTTTTTGTGCCGGTGTAATGATTATTTTTAACATTTATTGATGTAATAATATTAACAGGATGTACCAAAGAACTGTGAATTATTAAATATTTATTTGGAGAACAAAAATATTCGGAAAGTCGTAGGAACCCAACATTTGCCAAATCCAATTATGATGATGGAGAAAATACATTTTAATCAGACAGAATCAGAAAACTATTAATTATAACCATTTGAGCTCATGGAGACTTTTGATTAGTTGGTCATGGAGAGCAAAGTATCAAAATTTCAGCCAGTTTCATCGAGAGGCATTTCCTTTAAGAATTGTGCGGGATTCTTTATCTTACTATTCTATTTATTTTCAGTTTTAGAGTTTCAAACGATTCACACACAAGACACAAAAAAGCAAGAATGAGCAAGAATCGAAGATCAAATGCATACTGATTTGCTTTTTTAATAGCCAAGGAATTGCCCACAAAGACAATTGCCAACTGACCTGGCTGAAGTCTATTCTAGTATATGAGTTCCAGTACTACCGTGACAAATGGAAGGACCGTCTCCAGCGCTGTGTGGCTTACCAAGGGAAGTTATTTTGAAGGAGACAGTACTGAATTATAATTATATTCGAAAAAAAAAGATAAACAAAAGAAAATCAGTCTCATTACTTAATTTACACACCTCGTAAATCCTAGGTATAGGTGAAATTGATATATGTCAGATACTTAAATATAATTTCAAAATATAACAGATTTGATCGACTTGATCAAACGCCTTCTGAAACCTAAATGAATTACATCAAACTGACCTTAACCTTTTCCGTGGGCCTGATTCTAGAATGTATTGAATTTAACTGCTAATTTCATGAAAAGTGTTAATGGTATATATACGACTATAGAATTCTAGGTATAGTTTTAACTGGTATATAAGTAATCTGTATTTATCCACATGTGAAGCTTATCATCGGTCGGTCGTATCAACGTCTAAGCGTTATTCGGATTCAGAGTCAGCTTCTGGAGAGGTTTGCAGATCCTCGCGACGCCGTCCATTCTACGTCCGAAGCCGGTTGATTAATTGTTGAAAGAAATTAACTTTTTGTTTCCGCGTTTGTCGTCGGCAGGAGAAAAACAAAAGCGTTCCCCATTTCGTGGCGTTTACTTTAGTGGAGGGAATCGAAAAACCGGCCGAAGAAACACTAATTGAAATGCCCTTTTTTCCAACCTAACCGGTATCACAAAGGATAAATTAATTAACTGTACCGAGGGAATATAAAAGGAAGGGTATTTGGGGCATTTTTTTTCACACGGAACGAGGATAGGCGGAACGAGGCAGGTATAAAAGCGTGAGATTAGCGGAAGGAAAGTGGAAATCGGGGTTTGGCCTGTTGCTCAATAAAGCAGAAAATATCAGCTGCGGTTTATAAATTTATTTCGATTAAAGAGTAAAAAATATTTCGAGTAATATATAGAGTTGCTAAAAAAGTCTGGAAACGGTGCTTGAGCAATATATATGTTACAGTCTGCTAAAACCTAATCCTTGATGTTTCGCAAATTTCAGTTTAATGCTATGTACATATACAGTGTGGAACAGCAAACCCCTTCAGGTGACAGCTACATCCCCTAAATTTTCAAATTGGAACTAAGGGCTTGTGATACTTCATTTGAAGGGTATTTTCATGCTCTATTCAAAACTGCTATGGTTTTAAATTTTATTGCAGAAATTAACAAAGAAAAAAAAAAGTTTCTCCAGCGTAGGGAATTTGTTACATTAAAATAAAAAAACAAATAATTATTAATGCAGCAGATGTTCAAAATGCATGCCTCCAGCATCTTGGCAACATCCTAGACGTAAATTGAAATATTTTCTAACGTTAGTTAACATCTGCGGGGTTGAACATCGACCTAATTGCAAGTGTTATTCTTCTTCTTAAGTCAGCTAAATCGTCGGAGTTTGGTTTTGTAGACCATACTTTTTACATATCCCCATAGGCAGTAGTCTAACGGCATGAGATTAGGTGATCGTGCAGGCCATCCTACAGAACCACGTCTCCTATCCAGCGATTTGGAAAGATTGTGTGGAGATATTGCCGGACATTGACTTCGTAATGTGCTGGTGCACCATCCTGCTGGAACCATATTGCATTACCTGGAAGTTGTGGGTTTCCTTAGCTGGAAACAAGCTGGATACAAGTTTGCCATCGTCGGTACAGAATTATTTTTGGAGTAGCGCTAAATAAGTTTCTCCATCCAAACTTTTTCAGGGTTTTGCGTGTGTAGTTCCCTCATCCAGTGAGGATTTTTCTCTCGACCAGTAACGACAGTTTTGGCGATTAACATGACCGTGAAGTATAAATGTAGATTCATCCGAAAATAAAACATTTTTTATTTGTAAAGTATTGCCATCTATCATTTGCATCGTTTGTCCACAAAAAGAGAATTCGTCTATCAAAAAATCGTCTTCTGCGAGCTCATTAATTGGTACCAGTTTACATTTTTATATCACTACGCAGAGAATCGAGGAATGGCTAATATTTACTGCTGAAGCTGTTTTACGACTCGACGTATGTATGTGGATTTTCTTCAAGCATAAGCATTCATTCAATTTCTGACCATCACTGAGTTTATTGGGAGGATTTTTCTTTAGCTGCCGTACATGTCCACGTTCCCGAAACTGCTTCTCTATTTTACTTACGGTACCTTGAGATATCGGCAACTCCTGATATTATTCTTGAAATAGGCGAACAACTTCGGCCTGCGTTCCTGTTCTGTCTCCGTAACCAATCATCTGCAGAATCGTTATCTTATGCATTTCTGTTAGGTAAACCATCTCTCTGAATTGCAATTCAGAGAGATGGCACGAAAACTAAAGCAAAAAAGTTTAACACTGATAACTGTTAACTACCGTTACAATGACAAGCACGTTTCTAGGTAATTTCACTAAAGCTGATAATGGCCAACTTTTTTAAATTTCAGGTTTGTTTTTTTTGCTGCTTGCTCGGTTTTGTCGTTCGATTGTCAAGCAAAAAATTGTACTTATTTATTAGTAAGTTTTTATCTTATAGTAGGGAATGTCGGCAAATACAGACATTTTTTTTTTTTTGTTATTAACATTTCAGAACCTAAAATTGACAAATAGTGTTACTTATAAAAGTTTTATTTTAATGTAACGAATTTCCTACGTTGGAGAAACTTATCTTTTTTCTTGTTAATTTCTGCACTAAAATTTAAAACCATAGCAGTTTTGAGTAGATAATGAAAATACCTTTCAAATGAAGTATCACAAGCCCCTACTTCCAGTTTGAAAATTTAGAGGTTGTAGCTGTCACCTGAATGGGGTTTAATTTAGGGATGACATTTTTACATCGCATGATGTCATTTTAGAATTAGACATTGACGTGTCTCAGGATTTTCTAAAAAAATGCATAATAATGGAGCTACTGAATTTATTCCATTTGGCTGCTCCACACTGTATATATGATATAGCACTTCAGTCAAATGTCCCGTACAATTTTTCTATACTTTTTTGACCATTTGTAAGTACTGAAAAACTTAAAGAATTAATTAAATTTCATTTCAAAGAATTCATTACACGTGCAAGAAATACGCGCTTAAAAAATACGGTTTATACTTTAATTATCATAGAGTTGTATAGTGCCGACTCTGTATTATGGCACACGTTTCCGGACCCTACTTATTACTGTTGTTAGTAATTACTGTTAGTTAGTAAGTACTGTAGTTAGCTGGACTCTTAGGAAGTGAGAATATGTTAATTAGGAAGTTAATTGTCAAAAAAGAATTTTTACGGATATTCGCTATAACTCTTCAATTTTGAATTATATTCAGTTTTTAATAATTCAAGACAAAATTCAGTTTTCGTGAAATACAAAATAAGAGGGTTCTCCCTTATGCTGAATCTCGTATGTCGTCATACTACAATATCGTCGGAATTTATATATAACTTGCGATGAAAGCTTTGACAGCTACACTCGCGTCTGCCTGTATGTTCGTATAATTTACATAATTGAAGGCATATTCAGATTTACCATTGACTTCAGACGTATTCCCCTTTTGCAGCATTCGGCGTACTAGGCACTTCCAAAGCTACTTTATCATCTGACGTTTTTGTTTCGACGAATCTGAAGGGACAAATCACGGTGTAATCATGGAACGATGGCGTCAATATATACGCCGAAGTGGAGGTATGTGCGATAGAATTCCTGGCTATCGATCAATCAGCTATTGAACCGTAATATCTATGTATACCGATAGGTGCATACGGGGGCTCAAAGGACGCACGGTGCATAAACGTATACTGTTTGATTAATGCGCCAGATAAGATGATGAAGTAGAAATCGATGTTTTTCAGACGTGTGATACGAGAACGAAGTTAATTTTTTATTTGGGTAAGCGAAAATCTCATTTTTATTGCAGTTTTATAGGAAATCAATATCGATGTGTTCATAATTTACTATATTTGTTGCAGTGGCGGTTGGTGCTAATGCTTGCAGACAGTACAACCTCCAAAAACAATATAAAAATACACCATTTATATTTTCTAATATCAGTTTTAATCAGGAATGTCCTCAAAGCGCACCTATACTGAGTATATGCCGTACATTCTCAAGGATTTTCAGGAAAATTAAGGGTATACTGCGTATACTCTCAAGTAATCTCTGAGAAATTAGAAAGAAACCTATTCAGCCAAAATAGGTACAAAGCAGAAAACAAAAGTAAACTGGCGTCACCCTAATCAGAACAAGGCGATGATAACTGTTTATGCTTTTTTCATTTATTCTTTTTTTTTTCTTTATAAAGAATCTTGCAAGGTCATAAAGATAAATGGTTTTGTATTTTTTTTAACAAAGCGTAGTCGATTATTGTCGTACTTATTTACATTATATAGACCACGACAAGAAAAAGAAAAGAAGAAAAAAGAGGCGCAAGGAGCGAGCAACAATTTTTGGGAATTGAAATTATTGGGGTTGGGGGGTCACCATTGATCGTAATAGAAGTAATGCATTTTTGACAACATACATATTTGTCGCTACACGTCGTAGGGGAGACTTGCCTCTCTTGAACCACTTTTGAAAAAAATCGCTATGAATACTATATAAAAATCAACAGTGAAAATAAGTTATAAAAAGTATTTCATAATAAAAAACTGTATAAGAAAATATGGTATTAGGTTCATTTTAGAAAATCGTTTGCATAAATTAAACCAGATGATCCCTAATTTGAACCTATTTAAAAAAACAGGCTTTTATTTAATTGGTAACTTTTTGTATGTAACTAATATTAATATTACTTAAGATAAAGAAATGTAGATTTTTTAAGAACAAATTTTTGCGCTAAGAATGTGCGGGAATTAGTGCTTATAAAATTCCGAAACGAAATGCGCATATAAAATCCTCGTCTCCCCCAAGGTGTCGGCACATTGTTGGTGCGTCCATTCTTAGCACTGATTGTGAGCCCAACCTTCATTTGATCTTGAATTGGAGTGACAATCATTCCAGTATAATCACAGTTCATTACTTTTCGCCTCATCCGAATCAGTTAAGTCAAGCGATGGGTTGCTTATGATTGTTTTTGCCTTCTTTGTCTTATTTTTGTTTTCTGAAAATAACTTCACTGATGCTTTCTGTAAAGATGATTTCTCTCGTTCTTTTGAGCTTCATTTGTTCTTTGGTTGAGACTTTTTTCTTTTTTTAAAGTTTTTCTTTATATGGTGTGGTAGTTAGAACCACGGCAGAAGTGGTTGTTTTATGCTTACGCGATTTTACTTGTTCCAGGGACAGGTGCTAGTTCATAAAGACTTTGGTTTGGTTTATTTGGAGTAATTTCGCCCAGTACATTATTAGAAGCAATTCCCTACACACAGGTAGAAATGGTATCTGATTGCGGGGTGCAACCGGAACTACTAGCAGATTGGTTTGGAAGAGAAGAACCAGGGTATAAGCCACTTAACAGAGAGGCCGCTATTAGTGTAGCCTTTATCTGATATTTCAGTAAGGCTACCTGAAAAGCGTTGTATTTTAAATATTATAATTAGTATAAATATGTGATGCGAACAATGGTTCTGTTAATTTCTCCTTGTGTTCCCTATGTAACAATGCTGGAATGGATAGAGCACTGTGGTACTGGAGAGTGAGTCCACGCGTTGTGAATTGTAGTCAAATATAAATTTTGTTATAATTATTTTTTATAATTATATATCTTAGTTGTAGTCAAAATAATGTTGTTTGATCTTATTGTTAATTCTTGCTTAAAATTTAAGATTGGCTCTCATTACTCTCATATGGCGGATAATGGAGGTCAGAACGGAATTTTACTTTTCTTTTTTATTTTGATATTAAGGATGATTTTGTTCGTTTTTATGGCTAGAAATAGAAAGTAAACACTGTATACTTCACGACAACATAAAAATATTTGCAAAATAATCGTACTATTTGTTTATTTTAGGGCTGTCTTCTTAACTGGCTCTGATTCCACCCTTGTTCCCCTATTACAGATGCCTACAATTTTCATCAATGCACATTTTTTGTTTTCTTTATTTGTTTAACTCACTATCATGCCACGAATATTTCTATATTGGAAACCATTAGATAATATATAATGTATGTTATATTATTGAAATCAGAACAACCTATGATATTCAACTAATGAAAAATATACAGGGTGTTCCATGTAAAAACATAGAGATTTTATACATATTCTTTAAAATTAATAGTCATTTGTTTTGGCTGGCTTGAAAAAATGACTGAGTTATGACGCATTGAATTGTTGTCAAGATACAATGACCACGCTGTACATACAAAAGTACGTCTTAACTAACAACACCACAAACTGTACCATTTTATCGGCTTAGGAATTAACAGACATTACATTATTTTATGGAAGGGTACACGCTAGAAAGCAACTAATGATTTACACACTGATTTGCGCATTACTGAATGTTTTCGTTCGGTAAGTAGCTCGCTAATAAGCTTTCAACAGGTGCATTCTAACTGCAACTATTTATTATTTCAATCGGTTGTCGTTCGGCCGCGACGTTAGAGAGTATGGCTTATGTTATTTCATCGTAAATAAAAATTAATTCGGTACAAAGTTTAAAAGCGAAGCCATTCTGTAACCGATCTTTGTCAGACAAAGCTGAAAGGAAAAATTAGATACCGTCTTTAAGAATTCGACAAAAATGCAGATCGATATTTTAAAAAAAGATAATAAGTTGGTGACGAGTCTCAAACACAAAACGTTAAAGAATGAATGTAATGTTACCATAATGAAGCTTACAAAGTGCTATAATAATTATTTGTTTATTTTGTCGTACTCGTGTCGATAATGTGAATAAAAAACCGTAAACACGTTTTCAAAATAATTCCCCCATTTAACCAAGTTTGTACAATTTCCAAGATATCCGTGCGCCGCATGCTTATCTTTGACAAAGTGTTTAATCATGAAATTGTTCACTCCAAGCCATACCTACTCATGCATCCTCAGGAAAGCTATCTAAGTCACCTCACGCATCAAAACCTGCTTACAACTCCTTAGGGCGGAAAATATTCAGGGGGTGGGTTTGAGTTGGAATATCACTTTTGGCGTTTAGCCGGCCGTCCGCAGTGTGTTCCGCCAACTTGGAGAGCCTTCAAGTAATGCCATGACATGAATTCGAGACAAAACGATATCCCCCGCAGCCTTCTACAGGGGAGGAAGTAGAGAACTAGAGTGGGAAGTCGGTATAGGTGTAGCCTGGGGGGGGGGTGCTTGAGTTGTCAAAGAGTAAAAATGAGTTGTGGCACCCCACACCAATTTATTAGGCAACATTAGGATCGATGGATTCACCCAACAGAGGTCAAACCCTGCGTAAATGCAAATGGGTGGCTTAGGAGGTCTGGAAATGGGTTGAAGAGATGGGACAGCGACCAAATATACAGAACATATTGAAGAGGTCTTAATGTGTGCCGGAATGGAATTTTTACCCGACGGCTACCTTCTTAGTCGATCCTGTAAGTCTCTGAAACTGCCGTCAAAATTTGGCGAATTCAAATTTCAACATGGGGGTTACTTTTTGGGGTGTGTATGGCGAACCGTTTAAGTCACACCGTAACGACTTTGGGACATTAAAACCAACCCTATAGGCTACCTACAATTAAACACCGCAAATCTCTAACTCGAATAGAAAGCAAATGACGCTAATCTAAAAAGTGTTACGCTAATTACCGCGGCGATAGCTCAGTGGGTAAAGCGCCAGGTGAGCAGATGGCGATTACTCCGAGAGCTATTATCCGCGCGGGTTCGAATCTCGCCTGTGGCAATTGGCACCTGTCACAGGGTTTGGTTGTGTGTCCTACGTCTTTTTCATGTGTATTCTCCCTCTGCACAGTTGTAATAACTGTTAGAGGGAGAATGTCAATTTTTGTGGTGTGATTATTATTTTGACAAGCAGTTTATTACTTTAAATATTTCTGTAGAATGCAATTTCTGCATCGATCAGTATTAGCATTCGCTATACTCATATTTAACAGTTTTTCAGTTATTTAGCGTGTTTTAAACATTTGCTTATATCTTGTAATAAATCCTTTTATTTTTCAGTAGCATGTCATGGAAATGATACTACTAGTGATGCTAATATTACCGCAGTTATTAGTGTTTTCGTATTTTCTTCATTTTTAATCGTTGTTATTAATCAAAATACATATTCTATGACGGGTTAAATAAAAAATTTACCTATGACTGACATCTATAAAATAGGTACATACATGTACATACAGGTATAAATACATACCAGTGCATATACATACATACAAAAAAATAGCATAATTAACAGAATGTTAAATAATAAATAGTACCTAAAAATTGATGTCGTTGTGTTCTAATCATCTTAAAAGTATATTAGACATGAAATGGCACCTTCACCATAGAACCAATTTCGGTTTTATTCATCTCCTGATGATACCAACAGGTCTGCCGAAACGCACGCAGTGGGTTTACAAAAGAGTTTCAGTGTCAAGTTGAAAAGTGTTAAATAAAGTGTCTAGTATGAATTTTAAAAGTATAATAGTAAATTAAGAATTATAAAATTATAATAATACATCAAATATTCTTGATTTTCCATGCTGACGAACAGTTAAGCACTAAAATATTTAGAGGTTCTTCACCTATTTTTCCGAGTACGAACCACCACTCGGCTGCCACATTTCAAAACACAGTATCCAACATTTGTCTCAAAAATTCATTTTTTACTCCGAGCAGATATTTATTAGCAGTTTATTCCGCGTCTATTGCACTACCTAGAAAACGAATATCTTTCATAGTTACGCAGATATATGTCGGCAAAACACAGTATCTACAATACAATTTTTAGTTTCTACGCCAAAACCCAGCAAATGCTATTTTTCAATAGTAAAATATAGGCAAAACCTAGTATGTGGTACTTACTTTGTATTGGAAGCAACATCCGGAAGATAATGTTTTTACAAAAATTTACCCGTAACAAAGTATGTGGCAGTTACTCGTAACACCGTAAGTGGTCAAAGCAAGTGATAATTAAGTGGTAATTATTGGTCACAAAGTTAATTGGTAATTACTGGTCACAAAGTAAGTGGTAATTATTGGTCACAGCAAGTGGTAATTATCAAAATGAAAATATTATGTGCAGATACAATGCGTTTTACTAAATACTCTGCTAATGTTTTATTAAACATCTATGCCAAAACACAGCAACTGCATTTTTTTTT
The DNA here is from genome assembly GCA_029963805.1 of Aromia moschata. Taxonomy (NCBI): domain Eukaryota; kingdom Metazoa; phylum Arthropoda; class Insecta; order Coleoptera; family Cerambycidae; genus Aromia; species Aromia moschata. The sequence continues at coordinate 10,610 of JAPWTK010001113.1, forward strand.
TGAAAAAAACACAAGCATCTTTCAATTATTGTTTACGTATACAATAACTTGCAATTATAGTATCCTAAACTGTTAAAATTGTATTTAAAGATCTTTAATAGTTCGAGGGCCATATGTTTAAAGTTTTCTCTAATTTACGCAAAACTTTGAAAGTAACAGTTACTGTGTTTTGAAATGTGGCAGTCGCACTAGCGAAAAGTGCATGTGACTGAAATTTTCCTATGCTTGATTTGATTTGTTCGCGAAGGTCACTGTCTGAATGACCCAATGAACAAACCACTATTTGTAATCCGACTTCCCAGCATTTGACGAAAATTAAAAATTCCTCCGTCTTTTACGACACTTTTATTACAAGTGTGGGGGTTAAACCCGGCCACCGACGGCATACGGTGCGTCTTTTATGGCCCTGCTCCTGTATCGTCCAATAAAAACGACACGCAATATACCGTCAAACAACAGAAGAACATCAAGAGTGACGATCAAAGGGCGCCAGGCGAGGAGGATTTCCTCATATCAGCGCCTTACACTCGAGGTGTCGCCTACGATATACACGCGGACCTCCCGTACCTCTTATTTATATCACACGGCCCATTGCCTCGAAGTTCCGGGCGTCGCACAAGCACTGGGCGCTATTCGGTGTAATTCAAACCTCGCCTGCCGAATATACAAGATTATTTTGGAATATATTTATACCCAGTTGATGCGTAACCTCAGAAGGGTTCGACTTGGACCCTCTTCAATGGAGTCGGAAGCAAGACAGCCTTGGTCTCACTCTTGTGCTAATGAAAAAAGAAGCGGCACCCCAGTCATTGCTGCAAATTTTGTACTAATTGTTGTAACATATGTCCAAGTTGTTTCCCAGCCAGGCACTGAAGTTGCAGAAATTTTCTGCGGCAATGGTTATCGGTGTCTTTGAAGACACCTTGTTGAATTGCTGATACCTTGTCTTGTCAAGTGATTGCACCGTGACTGCATCGGCGCCATACAATGCTATGAAAATAGCTTCCCCTGCTCTTGTAACAAAACGGCAAAATAGCCAGATATTTTGGATTGTTAGAATATTTTATTTTAAAGAGAAAGCTTTGCAGACCTCACAATATGGGTCGTAAATTTATTTTACCAGGTCAATTTTAAGATATTTAATAGCGTTTACTAAATAAGTTGTTCGGCCGTGACGAATTGGTTTCTAGAGGATTTTTTGTAAATTGTTCATTCCGGGAACTGTCCCAAGTGGCCACCACATGTGGCAATAGAAAAGGCCAAGGCGAGTGGACAGTGGTAGGTATCGCTGGCCAGAGGCGCACCAGAAGTAAACTTGCGGGCGGCTGGCGGCAAACCCGAAAAACCCGAAAAACTTCAGTTCTTTTCTTTCGCTCCATGAGTTCTCATGTTGTCGTGTTGGCTCTGATTAATCCTTGAAGTTCGCTATTATTATTGTATTTGTTCAGGAATATTATATTGTATGTGTTGATCAAAGCGCCTTCAAGTATTAATTAGCTAGTATCGGGAATAAGACGAGTGACCGGGGATTGGTTAACGGCATTTGTTACAGTTTGTTTTGGTTTAAATTAAAATACTCCCTAATTTGTACAGTAGTGTTTTATTTCGCGCCGGACTACCAAAGGGGACCTATCACCTACAATCGACTAATTAAGGCGTTATCAGGTAAGCTAATGTTTTCTCTTGGACGAATTAATCAACGAATCCACATATCATAGGTGTGCAGATTTAACAAGACCGCTCGGTAAATCTGGAAAGTAAGAAATAGGAATCCGCGGGGTCGCGAGTAATTCCGTGTGCCTCTGGATGGCACCTGTTACACTCTACTGCTGATGCCTCATAAATGTAGATGCCGCTTCCTTTAACGCAGAGTTGTTTTCATGAGAACACATAGTTCAGTCTTGCCATGTCCAAAGGGGGGAATGACGTGTCACAACCAGAGAAGGCGTGAGCAAAAAGGATGTAGTCAGGGTCATACGTTGTACGATCATGTGGAAACGAAGATGTCAGTTTTGCCACTGTTTCCTGGTTTCAGCATGTGTAAGTTCGTTTTGGTTGGATTAGGAATCCCAGTTAGCAACACAAGAACGTCAACATCTCAAGGAGACAGGATAACATTACCGCTCGCAAACTTCACTTTACGATATTTTTGAAAATATCTTCGATGTTCAAATTTCCGTGGGATACGAACCACATCAGGTCCGATCACCTTTGACCAATCCATTTTTGTAGAAAATCTTATCTACTTTAATTTAGAAACATATAAAATGTTCTATAGCATGTAGCGTTTAGGGAAATACAAGCAAAAAAAAAAAACAAAAAAAAGTGCGAAAATTTCGTGGTTTTTCGCCTGCTAAAAGTTCTCCCCCCGGCTTTCGAGGTCAAAAAACGTGGTTTCACACTCTCCATCTTATACCAAACAGTCCTAGAAAAAAATCTTCTGCCCTAATTATGACAAGGTGGTCATTAAAATATAAACCGGATTTTTTTTATCAAGGTCGGTAGTGGTGTAGGATGGCCTGGTCGATTTTACGGGAATTACCCCTGGGTATTCACTCAGCTCAGACACACCCACAGCCTATATCAATTTAACTTAGTTAATGCTACAACTTTGAGCTAGCAAGAGGTTCTGTCTTTGGATGTGCAATTAACAATTGTAAAATATTTGATGAAAGAAGGAATTAAATCTTTAGAATGTTTAACTCGTTAGCAAGCACAATTCGGGGATAAGACTGTTTCTAAAAGTCATGGGTGAGAGTGTCACTTTTTTTCTGAGGGACAGGGAAGAGTGAAAACTCACGATCGTGAGTTCACAACGAGTTGAAACTTCTATACCAGAGGAAACCATGTGTGCAGTGAGAGAGGAATTGGGGGAAGACCGGCTTCTCACCGCCAATCGCTTTTTCAGTGGGCTTAAGTCACTGAAGTATAGCTCTATTTCCAATAGCTCTCCAATAAGCTCTCACTTCACGAATGTTTTCCCTTATGATAGAAGCTAGAGGTGCCGATCGTGACATGGATTTTCCACTCTTTCCAATTCCTTAGGAAAAAATGTGTCACGTGTCATACTGATAGGTAAACTGTTTCATCATCCCCGAATTGTATCTGCAAACGACTTCCAAAATTCCAAAGGTCTCACTCCTTCTCTGTAAAGAACTTTATAATCATTGGTTGCGCATCGGAAGACGGAACCTCTTGCTTACTCATAGTTGTGGCATTAACTTAATTAAATTAACATAGGCGATGCATGTGTTAGAAATGAGTGGGGACCCAGAGGTTTTTCGAGGAAAAGCGGCTGGTCCATCCAACATAATATCTGTTGATCTTGACCTTAAAATCCAGTTTATATTTAAATGATCCTCGTATATTGACACCTATAAATCTACAGATTTTACAGAAAATCGCAAAGATATGCAACTGATAAAGTCTTCTGAAATACCCAGGTTACCAAGCAGGTTTTTTACCCCATGGTATGTTTTTATGAAACACGTTTTATTAATGGGAGCACATATTAACATTACATGCGTATATCCTATCGTCCGGCATCGAAGGATGCTGGTGGTGTCAAATGCAGCAGTTACACCTATAGATTTTATGTTTGCACGTTTTAGTATTTAGATCTTAATATATGTATAATAAAGATTTACGAATGACTGTTGAGTACAATGTGTCAAGCACTCGAAAGATATAAGTGTAATCTTAAATATTGGAAACATACGATCCTTATTTACAACAGAAGCATGGACAGAATATCATTAATTTTCCTATAACGTGCCCCTTTCTAGTTTAGTTTATCGCACACAAAATGCAGGCTTGAAAATGAGCAAACTACGCTTTAAATCGCTTCCAGGCAAGAAATGTTCCTGACGTCTTCAATATCCATTGATAATGGCCCTGACTGCAGTGCATCGTATCACTTTATTGAGAAAATTTAATTGGATCTCTTTGCATTTGTTATCGGGCTCCATGATTTCAAACAAATATCTTACAGAGTGGAACAAAAGTGTGGAAATAAATTAACACCGCTATGTACTGTTTCGATCAAATCCTCGGACATATTGTAAAAAATATTACATAATTTTATTCCATGTACTTTTTAGAAATACTCCAAATTATATTTTATTAAACCAACATTATTTAAGTTAACTAAGATTTAATTAGTTAAGTTATTAAATTAACACTAATAATTCAATCACCACCATTTCACACCAATAATCATTTCATATCAATAACACTTTCACAATTTTACGCCGTTTCCTAAGTTTAACGTCTTTAGTTTTCAGACTGATACAATTAACCATTGTATGTACAATATGACGGTGTTATTTAGATGGTACCGCCATCTAGTCTTAGTAAAAGGAACGAAACGAAGTTGACTACTTCAATCAGCGGAGTCTTTTCGGAACACACATTAACGATAAGCTAATTATTAAGGAGCTCAGGAAAGAAGAACAGTTCCCCGTTCACCTCATTCACCAGTAAAAAAACACATATCCAGATTTCGATCTCAGTAGACCTTATAAGTGTAATATTTTATATCTGACGACGAATGATAAAGAATCTATAATTGTACAGTCCCTGGCCATATTATTAGACCCATGCTGAAAAATGAATATTTCACTGCATTTTTTGTTGTTTCATTGCAAGACTGTTAACGTTCGTTGGTAAAACCTTTAGTTTAATACTTATGGTAACATTTTATGTAATTGTTCATACAGTTACCACGTTCAAACGTAGATGGCAGCAGTTCTGTAATATAAACTGAAAGTAAATAAATAAACGTCAAATACAGTGCAGCAGGCTCTGTTGTGTAAAATACCTATTTCCATTGGGTGAAATACCCAAACATTTCTGAAGTAAGTTCTTTATTGATGCTTTGACTCATTTTTATGAAAATAGTGTGAAACTGATTTTGGCGAAAATCGTGTTTCATTAACATAAATGCTTTAATCTAATGTAAATCACTACTTTTTGAATAAAACTCATTGTATAATAAATGCTTCTCATAATTTAACTAAAACTGTCTAATAATGAACGTGATGTGTAGTTAAAATAGCAAAAAAGGTGATTTTTCAGCATGGGTCTAATAATATGGCCAGGGACTGTAATAATAAAAATTATTATTTTGTTTTCTTTCTTTTGAAAATAAATGTACATGACTTAATAACAACACAAAAATAACACCCTGAAGTGAAAAAAAATCCCGAAGCAAAACTCAAATAGCAATGAAACACATGAAGAAATTATATTTGTAGGTAGATACAATATCTTAACTGCCTAGTGAACATGACGGTGTTTTGTTCCGAGCTACTAATATAAATATGTATGTATGTTGAAAAATATAGTACATGCCAATACAAAAGATATAAGAGGACTAGGCATTTTAGCTTATAGTTTATTGTTTTATTTTTATATTAAATATATACGCATATGTCTTTTGAGGGTACCAGCTGAAAAACCTCGAACGGATTCTGCCAACATTTCTGCCGACATTTTATACATATTGAAGGGAAATGATGTTTCATATGGTGCTGTTTTGTGCATCGGTGCCTTACAGAATAGGTAAAAACAAAAAAAAAAATGCATTAAACTAATAAGTACATTAGACACACAAATAAGTATATACTATACTATACTATACACTGATAATATACTAAAATAATACTAATAAATACAATAAAAAAAAAATGTATACAGAATATACAAAATATATACAAATGTTACTGATGATAATAAGATAAGACAAGTGATACTGTTACATTTATATACGGGATTCCAAGGAAGTTGAATATATCGATACGATCATATATATAGTGCACATCATTTATAATGGAGAGTATTTCTTAATGTTAGTTCTAGGTGTAGTTAAACAAAACCTATTTCTTTTGAAATTACGCAGATTTGTAATATGAATACAGTCAATGCCGTTATATACGTTTATAAACAATCTATGAAGAAAGACCAAGTACGCTTTCTTGCGAGGGGTTTCTAATGAGTCTAGTGAAAACCTGGAGAAGATCCGCCATTTGTGTAACCAATAGCACGATATGTGTCATCTATTTTGTAAGCGCAATACTTACAAAAATCGATGTTGGATACTTTCTAAACTTTCCACATGCGTTGTGCAGTGGGGACCATATTATGGAGGCATATTCTAAATTCGATCTAACGATTGAGACATAAAGCAACTTAGGTATTTGAGCTACTAAAACACCGTGTTTCAAATGACAGTCATTTCCCAGTGACTAGTGTGATTCCTACCTATATGATGGATTTAAGACGTTATATCCAAAGTATTAGCAGACACGTCCTATATTCATAAATGAGTAGTACCCAGACACCGTTAAGTTTCATCTGAAAATATGAAGTGTCGAACAGAAGTGTTCATGTGGCTGTGCTTCTAGCACCAATGTTTGCTGTGGCATTCAACTATCTGCGTACATTTTTAATTAATCTAAATAAATATTCAAATCGATTTTACTAGAAAATGTCGTGTTCCTAAATTCAGCAACAGTATAGTTTATTATTTACAATCTGAAATATCACTATACCTTGTCAAAAATAGTATAGGAATACACAAAAAGAACATGGAGTCGCCCACACCACGAAGGATTTCGTACTCCCGGTATTATAATGTCGAAATACGCAGTTGTAATACAAGTCCTCAGGACACCACTTTGATAGAGTGTAACTTCCTATATAAACAAAATATAAACAAATCTTCATTTTTTTTAATTCAATGACCGTTATATATTATTCCGTATTATACTATTTTCATCCTGTTTGTATGGTACTTTTTTTATAATCTTCGTAACCTGATACCTGGTGGAAATAGGAAATATCTTTCCAGTTTAGCTTTGTTGTATGTTGCACTTCCGAGCCAGTCTCAGTATTATTACGTCTCTATTAAGTTTTTCTCTTTAATACCCTTTTTTGAAAGGGAAACATTTTTTTTTAAACGAGTCATTTCCACATTTTATTTTCCACTCCCTGCTCTGACCGCACAGCAGCGGCCAACCTTCTTAATCTTTATCTTTATGTCTATAGAGTTTCCTTCTTACAAAATCTTGAAGTCAACACAGAGTATTATGCAAAATTGTTGGTAATAACGTCGACGACGTCATTCAAGAAAATAGTCGGCCGCTTTGTCGTACAATGCCTCCTGAGTTTGTTAAGATCGGATAAGCGATTTTGCTAAAATGTTCATTGTGCTGGAGCTCATAACTGTAATCGAGGGTCTTATGAAAAGTCGAGATATGGGTGAAAATAAATAATATAGAATGAAATGCTTTGCCTTTGAGATATGCGGGTTAACTCGTTTAAGGAAAATTTGTTAAATTGTTTGTTGCGCTACTTAATTTAAATAATGTTACAACAAATATTTATACTATAGATAATATCTACGTAATACGTGCACTTTAAATTAACTAATAGCAATAAAGCAATGTATTTCCCATACATATATAATCCAGTTAAAAGGAATATTCAGACACTTCAGCCATAAAAAGTAGATAAAATTTGTTTTTAAAATAAGTGATTAAAATTAGAGGATTTCCGGACGGCCCAGGAGACATGTAGGCAGTCTCTAACTTTGTTTATTTATAAAATTTTATAGGAGTTGTGTAAGTAACTAGTAATGTTAATTTTTCTTAATCTAACGGGCACTTTGTGGAACTTCTGGTTTCACCGGAAGGCGATCCAACTTTCTTATGGATGAAAAGATACCATTTGTTTCAATTCAAAATCAATCGGTCAATCTTAAAAGTCATTATTGATTTAAAAAAAAAATGCAGGCACGATTATCAAATCTTAAATTTTCAACCTTAGTAGGCTGTCAAATTATGTTAATGCTGTCGTGAATCGAACATATCTGGGATATTATTGGGTAAAAGAAAGGTTCATTTATTCCATCCCCAGACCATCCCAACAATATTCGGCTTCACATACAAGGTGCTTAGAGCGGTATACCCTAAGGTGACATTGATCGTTCGATCTATGATACAGATGTTTCAATTTGTTCCAGAGTTGTCCTCTCACCGTGTGAATATATAATCAATCATGGTGGTGCAACTCATCACTGAATTGTTGTTTAATTTGAATCTGACAACTTCATCATTTCTTTGTCATACCGTATGTTATGTGCAAACTGTATCAAGTACATATGAGGCGCGTAAACTAAGAAATGAGCCTTGACTCTTTTTACATTTTTTTATTCGACTAGACGTACATCCAGTAATGTCTCCTTCAAAAATAACTTCCTTGGGAAGCCACACAATGCTGGCGACGGTTCTTCCATTCCTCATAGCAGTGCTGGAACTCTATATTGGAATAGCTCCTCAGCTGACTTAGTTGCAGTCGTTTGAATGTTTTCTATGGTCCCATAATGACGTAACTTGAGGTGATTTTTCAATATCGTGAAAAGAAAAAAGTCACCAGGACACAAGGCAGGCGAATGAGGGGCTGAGGAGGAGTGACAGGAATGTTCTTTACTGACTAAAAACTCGTTTACTGAAATGACTGTGTGACAAGGCGCATTATTGGGATGCAACATCCAGTCGTTCTTGATGTTTTTCTCACACGCACGACCCTTTTTCTGAAGTTTTTCAAGAACCTCTCTGTAAAAGTGTTGATTTACTGTTTGGCCTGGGAGGCACAAACTCTTTGTGAATTCCTTGGCTATCAAAAAAGCAAATCACCAACATTTGATCATCGACTTGCTCATTCTTGCTTTTTTGGGCCTTGGAGAGATTGAAGTGTGCCATTCCATGCGTTGGTACTTGGTTTCCTGGTCGTACTCAAACACCCAGGTCTCAACACCAGTAATAACACGTTCCATAAAATGGCGATCATTTTTAGTCGATTCCAAAAAGTCAAGACACCTTTTCCTAATGTCTCTTTGTTCCCGCAAAGATTTGCGGTACTTACTCATTTTTGCGCAGATTTTTCCTCATCCCCAATTAGTTAGTCAAAATCTGATGAACAGTCGTGTGTTCAAATTTAACTCTTCCCCGATCATTCTGATCTCGAACGCACAAGATCCTGGATCCCTTCCGCTGCGTGGTTCATCTTCAATCGATTCTCTTCCTTCTGAGAATGCCTTAAACCACCGAAAAACCTGGGCTCTTCAAGTCTCCGTAGGCGTGTTGAAGTTTAGCAAAAGTATCCGTTGCGCTGTATACAAGTCTGAAGCAAAACCTGATAGCACACCATTGCTCAAAATTAATGTCATTCATTTTTAAAATGCACTAGAAAAAAACGGTTTACGAAAACAGTCATAAACAAGACAAACAAGTGAATCTAACAAGTTCAAACTTGTAGGTACTGCAGGTGCATTACATGTTAACCTACCGCCCTTCCAAGTCCTGTGTCCGCAGTGTTGCTATATCAGGCACTATGTTGCATTGCTTAATTGCTCATTACTTAATTTACACACCTCGTATTATGTGAAAACATAATGTATTATGTGCAACAAACTCAAAATAATATATGCCACAAATATTCTTGAGGTAACTTATATTTACGTCCTAACAGACCTCAAGCGGGGGTAGTTTTTTTTCTAACTGCCCTTCCCTCGAATATATATATAACTGGGCGCCGGACGACGCGTAATTTATCGTCGGATGCGGGCACTGCCGACTTTTTATCCGCGCCCGATATTGGCCGGCAATCAAAAGGATACGCTCCATTTTCCGACCGAACTACCCCATTAAGTAAAATAAAATACACCTGTCTTGTAAACACATCATTTATTTATTGGATTCGGAGAGGGGGCTGCAGGGCGGCAATTTTCCGCCGAAATTGCAGCGCGCGCGCATAAATAAATCAAGTTTTATCAATTTCCGAACTCGCCGACTAGATCCAAACAAGGCAGCTCTTATCTATGGGAGAGCAATGACTGCGTATGGATTTCTCGGGGGCGCCGTTCATCCTTGAGATGTTTTTTATCTGCTTTCATCTTCCGCCGCTTTCTCCTTCCCTGCTGTTTTCGACTTAACTGTAGTCGCATATTTTTGGGAAGTTTTGAAAAAAACGACTTACTGGTAAAAAAATTTATTCTATTATTAACCTTAAAATTATTTGTTGTTGGAGCAACTTTGTAAGAGCAGTAATTGGAGCAGAATTCGAAGGGACCTTCCTTAACTTTATACGAGCACATACTCAAGTTAGTGCCATATTTTGGTTTTATTTAGTTATAGGTAAGTAGGGTCAGCAAAGTGTGCTACAACGCAGGGTCGGACTCGTAATCCGTCATGTCATTGACCGAAGGACATGAGAGACCAAAAAGACAGAAGTAAAAATGTGTTAGTAATGTACATATCGCTTGTATCATTCAGAAACACTGACTGTCTTCGGTGCTTGAGCGTACGTTGCCGCAACCAGTAACCGTTCTGCATTCTCTCATTAAACGTGAGCGATTTGGCCTGTACATATGGTTGCAGAAGGAAAATGATCGTTCCACATCTACCGTAAGTTACGTACAATATTTTCATGAATTTCGTACAGCTGTTTTGGTGCTACTACTATTTCTATTCTTTTAGCCGTTGTTTGCAACACCTCGATATTGATAGCTGGTAGCTGTCAATATCTTGGGCGAAATATCTGAAACACCTAAAATTTGTATCAGAACATTAACGACCTTATTACCGCACAAATATATTGTTTCGTCCACTGTCAGCCACAGAAATGTATTGCCTATGTCTTCTTTAATATTTCCCATGACACGCTGATATATCTTCTGTAAATCTATTTTACGCAAGGCACTTTACACTGGAAAATCGGATACATATTTAGCAAAAAAACGTGTAAAGTGAATATTGTCGACCATGTTCCACGAAAGGCTACATGCGCAAAACATTATGCACGAATCATACCAAAATTCCTCTTTTCTAACAGTACCAGTGATATTTTGTTTATGGATATTCGAATCTAAATTAATGTATTTCACATTCTCGGTGTCTACGAAATATATATCGACGATAGCAAGGAATACATAAAATATGTGATTCATCTATTGTAAAATCGTCGTAATCAACTTTGTACAAATGGTAACGATTGTGTCAGTATTGCAAAAATCCACACACGATCAGATAATATGTAAATACACTGCACGAACTCTAAAAGAAACACGTACACACAATAAGATATGTACACATGTTTATTAGTTAGTCACTCACGACTCAAATTACGAGTAGTTACTCAAATACTAAATTTTGACAACGGAATCGCTCACCCCGATATATGGATAAATTGTATCTAGCTGTTCCCGAACCAGCACGCAGCGGACGAACATGGAGTCCCAGCGGTTGTTACCAGGCATGGTGAGTGGCGTATGTATATATGAGCAAAAAATACAGGCGTACATAATAATTCACAAGACGCTTAATAAATAAAGTTTATTTTTTAATTACCATAGAGTTGTATAGTGCCGACCCTGCGTTGTGGCATACTTTCCGGACCCTAGTTATAAGCTTCATACGCCTGACTGATAATATGATATTGTGACTCACAGTTCGAAAATGGTCTTCAACTGGTCCGCATAGAAATTTATGACTGTGTATTTCATAACCCAGTGTGTGTTTTTTGTGATAGATGTACACAATGAAAAAAAGATACCTTTTATATGATTTAGCCTACAAGCTTATTGATCCCTTCCTCAAGAGAAGACTGGAGCTAACTATTATATATGAGCTATAAGACGATGTAGAAATAAACTATTAAATTTATTTTGGGCGCCGAAGAAGCACAAGTTCGTATATTAACATTAAACACATTATTATGCTTGCGTAGTTTCTGTGTAAGAAATAGTGGAGAAAAGAAAAATTTGGATTTTTCATATTTTTTTATCTGTTGATTCATGCGTAAAACAAGTCGCGAATCTAAAAGAACGCGAATCTAAAAAAACAAGTCGCGGATCTACAGAGAAACGGAACTTTTGTTTAGGTCGTGTAAAACTAGCGGTTTTTAAGTTGTTTGCATTTAAAAGGTTCAATGTATTTTGTTGATTTTTTTCAGGCGTTGATATTGCTATATTTTTTCTTAGTAGGCTTGTGTCAACATTTGTCAAATTTACATATCATTAAATTCATTTTGATTGAGCTCATCTTGCCTTATACCAATGTCGCTGGTTTAAGAGATACAGCGTGTTCAAAGTTTTTTTATCTGAAATTTCTCAGTAATTAAGAAAATGTTGATAGAATAAATCTAAAAACTGGTAGTTTTATATTTATTATAGGGGTGAGAATTACAAATTTTAAGCTTATTTTGACGTTACTCTAAGAGGGCCCTAGTCTCACGTATTATTGTGGTAAATTAAAACATATTTTTTTATCTGTTGAGCCATGCGTAAAACAATGTCAAGAATCTAAAAGAACGCTCAATTCTACAGAGAAAAGGTACTCTTGTTTAGGTCGTCTAAATCTATCAGTTGTTAAGTTATTTGCATTTAAAGGGTTCAATGTATTTTGTTATGATTTTTATAATATAGTATAATATAGTATAGTACAAATAACTTAAAAACCGATAGATTTAGACGACCTAAACTAAGAGTATCTTTTCTATGTAGAATGGAGCGTTCTTTTAGATTCTCGACTTTTTTACGCATGACTCAATAGATAAAAAATATGTTTTAATTTACCAATATAATACGGTGAAACTAGCGCCCTCTAGGAGAAACGTCAAAATAAGCTTAAAAATTCGTAATTCTTACACCAAAAAACAAAAAACTACCAATTTTCAGATTTATACTATCGAAACTTTCTCAATTATTGAGAACTGTCAGAATAAAATTTAAACTTTGAATACGCTGTATCTCTTAAACCAGCTACATTGGTATGAGGCGTGTTGACCTCAATTATAATATTTTGGTGTCTAGTATCTCCAGTTTAATCTTGTCGCATTCTTTCTGACTCACCCTGTATATTTCTGAGCAATAACACTTTTCAACCACCCAACAACACATCCTGTTTTCTTAATTTCTTATAAAAAGTTTAGATCCCGAATTTGTTATAAATGGATTAATTTTTGTTCTAAAATCTAATAAAAACTGACATATAAATGATATTTCGAAATACGTTGGAAATTTCGTACATAGTTAATTATGTTGTCCTATCATAAAGGGAATAAATTTCGACCCCATAGTATCTTAACGGTAACAAATTGTTGTATTTAATCCAAAACTTCCCCTTTAATATAAACAGACTTATTAAGATCTTCAAAACTAAATTAGTCAATTACTCCTCGCTAAATCGTACACCCTTTACTTTAAATCGAGTTAGGGCCTTAAATTCGACGTACGGGGAGGGGAATAAAACTGCTTGTCTATACACTTTTGATTTAGCCAACAAGTGCTCTCTTGCTCTAGAAAATTTTGGTGAGATGCGGAAAGAAAATGTTCATTTCTATTTCGAGGTAAACATAAATTTAATCATGTATGATATTTATTAACATAGTGCTAGGTTATCTTTAATCTACAAGTACATCAAAATTAAATTTTACATGCTAACGTGACTAAAGGATTTTACTGGAAAGGTCCCACATATTTTCAAGACACACATATCCTCCTCATTTTAAAATTTCTGGTTGGCGATTTAGGCTCTAATTTCTATTCTACTAGAAATAAACTCCTTTTGTAGCCTGAATGCGTACATAATTATTATGTTTCAGGATATTAAAAGAACTATGTGTAATATTTCGCAATAAGCTGGAAAATTTCGTAATTAAATATGTGGCCCTGGCCCCAAGCATCCACCCTCTTATGAAGGAAAGCACGATTTTTTTAGTATATAATGAAGGGATTAAAAATAGCCACTGATACGTGTTATTAACTGGAGTTTTAACTGTACTCCACACAAATTATATGAGAAAATAATCAATCAAAAAGTTATGTAACTTTATGTGGCACCGGGTCAGACAAAGATCTCCTTGACCTCCTCTTACCAAATGATTGACCTTCCTCGTGCCAATGGAATCTCATATTTTTATGGATAAAATAATTTAATAAAACAAGCTAATTAATTAATTTAATTTATAAAACGGTATTTTGGGGCCTCACATCATTTCAAAATAAGAAAAACAAATATCTTTAAATTCAAGTTATATGCGAGCTGCTTTTGACAGATTAACAAAATCGAATTAGCTTCCATCTGACAACTGATTAATTACTTGTAAGTAATCGTGTATACTTTTCAGAATGCATTTAACAATTACAGAGAGAATTGAACTTCTTATTATGATTGGATGTGGTGATAAAACACGAAGTCAAAACGCAGTATGCGAAATGTTTAATCAGAAGTATCCCAACAAACATATCAATCAGTCTACAGTGAATAAAATTGAGAAAAAGTTTCGAGAGCATGGTAATGTGAATGACTTGCCAAAAGGGAGACGGCCGAAAGTTGCAAATGAGGAAATGAGTTTAAATGTGTTACTAAGCGTTCAAGAAAATCATCATGCATCTTCGCGTACACTCGGACAGCAACACGGCATATCACATTAATCCACTCAAAAAATCCGTAGGACTCAACAAATACCATCCCTATAAAGTTCAGTTGATACACGAATTGAATGAAGATGACCCGAATCGACGCGTGCAGTTCTGTGAGCAAATGTTGACTGTCTGTAATGCAAATCCAATGTTTCTACGCAATTTAATATTTTCCAAAAATATATTTTATTTTCTCCAAAGAGTCTACTTTCACCCTGAACGGAACTGTAAATAGACAGAATTGCCGGTATTGGGCAGATGTAAATCCACACTGGGTAATGGAAGCACATACCCAGTATCCTCAAAAAGTAAATGTGTGGGCCGGTATAGTCGGAAACCGAGTGGATTTCCGACTATACCGGCCCACCGAAAACTTAATGAGGAGGATCCAGATATTCCTAGTGCTAATTTATGGTTCCAACAGGATGATGCTCCACATTACACCCATAGAGTGAGAAATTATTTGGATGACATGTTTCCAAATCGGTGGGTCGGGCGAAGGGGGACGATTGAATGGCCTACAAGGTCTCCAGACTTGACGCCCCTGGATTTCTTTCTGTGGGGCTATTTAAAATCAAGTTTATATTACCAGGTCCAGAGACTTAGAAGACCTAAAGCAACGGATTCATAATGAAATAAGGTTAATAAGTCCAGCAGTGTTGCAAAAATGTACTGCAAGAAACGTACAACCGATTAAACTTCTGTATACAACAAAATGGTAATAATTTTGAACGTTTAATTAAGTTTATGTAAATTTTGTTTGGTTTTGTTTTGTATTATTAAATTGTTTTTAAAACAAAGAATTCTGTTTTGTGATATTTGAAACTTAAGTAAGGATTTAATTTTTTTTAAAAATTTTTATTTAAAAGTTTTTATTTTTTTCCCCGGAAGTTGAATGAATAATGTATTACAAGTGTATATTGCTGAATTTAGCAAGTCATAGTCTTCAAGAATCCGGCAAAAAATATAAGGGTTCCATTTAAAAAATTGCGATGACGTCATTACGCCCTAACAAATGACTATCGAAATGGTGCACGTACACGTAAAAGTGTCTTTTCAAAAACCAAAATCGACGTGTTCGAAGAAATTTCACGAAACTTCATTGTTTCCGAAAAATGAATGTATTCCTTTCATTTTTTTCCACACTGTATACACATATGTAGGTACATGCATGAGAAAATGCAGAAGGATATTTCATAACTTATAGTTAATTAAACTTATATATAATGTTCATACTTTCAGTAAATGTTAATGAACTAAACAAATAAATTTAACTTCCACAATCTCATAAGAATTAAGGGGTGATGATATTTTAAAATTCCCTGTAAAATTCGTAGTAAATTACGTCGTTCCAATACAAGGAGAAGAAATTCCAAGCACAGAGTATCTCAATGCTAACGAAGTGTTGTCTTTAATCCGAAACTTCTCTTTTCACATAAACAGACTTATTAGGAATTTCAAAACAAAATTAGTCGATTGTTCCTCGCGAAATCGCACGCGCTTTATTGCAAATCGAGTTAGGCCGTGGAATTCGGTATACCGGGAATAAAACTGCCAGAGAATTTATATCCAGTTTGCGGCGAAATCCGCGACTATCAGCAATAAGTTTATGGACCCCTTTCCGAAACTGAATTCGGGCATACATAAGGGTGTAGATTTCGGTAAACTACCATGTAAATTAGGGCGGATCCACCCCGACGTGCTTGTCTTTCTATATCGATGGTCTGAATTTACAACTTTATAGATGCAAATGCCTGCCCGAAATAGACCATTATTTAGCATTTAGTTTCCGGATCCAAATTTTACTTTCAATGGGGCATGTACTAAGGAACAGCAATAGGGATTGTGGTGATAGGTTTGGATGAAAACCATTGTAATAATCTAACCATTTAAGGCGTCTTAGAGCGCGAAGATTAATTTCTCCTTACTTATACGATACCTATTTCCTTTTATAACACTTTTTATAAAAAATACTCGGGTAAATTTTGCTTTTAAATATGACACATTTTTCAAAAGATGCAATTTCCAGATCGTTTTTTGTATGCGGGCTATGATTTTTTTTTGTTACGTGCAGTTTGCACTGTTGTAGAGTACCTGGCATTGACTAGTTAGCGATATTTAATAGCTTATTAGTTCCGCGCGATGGAGCTGTTGTGCTTCGTAGGTTCGCAAGCGCGCGCCTTCTGGCTGTCTCGATATTCCGTGGTCATCATATGTGGAAGCATATGTTTTCGTTTGGTTGAGTCGAGTTTCAAGCTACATTTCTGTAGGATATACAATAAGTTACAGGTAAGGATGCCATTTCGATATTCTTTTTTTGAATACTCCACCATGGGGCTGAAGTTTTATTTCGTGGAATTAATTTTTAGAGGATTACTGTCTTCCAACATCGGATTATTTGTACGTTGTGAACGTAATTCTGAGGTTACCATAATTCTACAGTGAGAACGTAACCCCCTGGACATGTCATCTATTGATATTGCTGTACTGGGTGTTTGTGGAGAAGTGCCGTGCCCTCAGAGTGAGGTACTTAGTTTTCATATGTTTTATTACAATAACTTCACGAAGTTTTGGGTTAAGTTCTGGCCACTTAGAGTGCTTTCGTTGTTTACAAAAACTTTTTTCTTTAGGGTCCTTGGTTCGTTCCTCTGTTAGGTTCCTTGGTACGGGTTCCTTTTGTACGGGTTCCTCGATACGGGTTCCTCGATACGTGTTCCTTGCTACGGATTCTGAGTTGACGAGCCCGGTAGTGTGGATCTATTGTGCCAAGTTTCGAGTACTTGGTTCGAAGCTGCGAAGACAGTGGTTGAGTCCTACGTCCCCGAAGTAGGAATCCAGTACAAGGCTTGCTGTACGTCCCCTTGCAGAGGGTTGAACCCGAACTACCGATATACCTTTTTTTTTTACAACAACTGTTCCAGTTACGTGAGTGTGTCATTCCGACTGAAATTTATGCCACGTTATAATTATTTATAATATTGATATTTTATATTGCAGTCTACTATAGTTATTGCAATTTATTATTTTTATGGCCCTTTAACGCTTGTAAGATTTTAGTACGTAAATGTAAACCAACGGTAGTTACCTGCGGTGAGTATTTTGGTATATTTTGTGGTTTTCTTTTTCTTTTAAGGTTTAAGGTTACATATTTAGTTTTGAATATTTCGTATCGGTGTTAAGGCCGAATTACACCTACTGTCACCACTGTACCTGACTGTGCTGTTTTATATTATTAAACTGTGTCTATTGGTGTTTGAAACGCTGTGTTTTAGTTTTCCTAACCCCAAAGAAAGAAAATATCTGTCTTTTGCTCTTTGTTAACAACAGTTTAATACAATTTATTATCCACTAATTTGGGGTACAGTACGCCCTGATAATAGAGCTAGTAAAATAAATAAAAGTCGTGACATAGGATTACTTTCCAGGCACAAGTGTCACGACTCTGGTTGGACAATAGTCCCCTTTTTGAGTGTATAATATCAACACTCCAGCTGAAGTCCACAACATTTTAATCACAACCGTTATTTTTTCAACATTTTTCTGCACACAGTAGTGCAATACAATCAGTATGTTGAAAATGAAATGTTCCTAGATATTTGACTTTAAACTCTCCTAGATTTATAAAACAAAAATAAAAGCACAAATAAAAATGCAAAAATAAATGTCATGTAAAATTGTATTTTTCAAACAAAATGTAAATTATTTTGTATTTCTCTACAAATGTAACTCCATGTAATTTACTACTGCAAGAACATAATAATTTAAAGAACGAAAACGATAAACCACAGAACAATTAATAAATTAGTAATAAATTAAGTAAATAATACGAATATCTCTCATAGCAAACCCTTTAAGTTACCTTCATTCCTTACCTTCAATTTGACATTCTCGTATTTTCGTAAGGAGGCACGGGACCCACTCCATAATTCAGGGTGTTAATAGACTTAAGTAGAAGGCTATAATGGCAAAAATCTTCAGGGAAAACTTGCGGATTTTTTTCAAAAATGGCTGCCTCCGGTCAGATCTTGGAAACGGCTTGCAAAATATTTGCGAAATATTTTTTTCGTGATACAGAGTAAATACAAAGTCTTTTTTATACTTGTGATTTTCTTGACATTTTGACATCTGCAAAAGTTATGGTAATTTGAATTTTTATTTCATCAAAACATTTCGTCCGCAACACAGAGATTTTACAAAATAGTTTTTTGAAAAAATCAAGTATAAAAAATTTGTATTTACTCGTGACTATGAAAAAAATGAGATAGCTCACGAAGCTACACACGTGAGGCCATGGAACATTCTATGTCTTTATTATGAAAGAGGACCCAAGAGGCAAACCATCAAGACCCATGACGTCATGCGTCAGATACACGATGCTCGATAGAGTTTTTCCCTACCCCAGATTTTGCCCCTTCAGGTTAGTGTGACGTGACGCAAAACCATGACGCAGATCGCAATATTTTCCAGGGGCAATCCCATAATAAAGACATAGAATGTCAAAAATATATTTTGTAAATAGTTTGCAAGCCGTTTCCAAGATCTGCCTGGAGGCATCCATTTTTGGAAAAAAATAGCTTTCTACTTAGCTCTAGTAATTACCCCCAAAAATATGGTGTAGGTTCCATGCATCTTTACTGATTGAATCTCTTTAGACGTTCTTTAAGTTATTCAAGAATGATTGGTCTCATTCAAATGGATTTTGCTTCAACATATTTCTGGGTGAATTTCTATGAACAGCATTCTGGTTCATTTTTATGAACAGTAGACAGACAGGATCCCTATAACCTCATAATTTAGGGTTGCTATACAACAGACAGTCCCAATTACTACATTTGAAAAATCCATTTTTTTTTAGCTGTGTTATTCAATCATTCATGCTATTTTTCATATTGGATCATTAGATACAATTATGGATTTTGTTATACCCTAGCTCTTGATTCTTGATAAACAGACCATCCAAACTATCCATCGACCGATTCGAAAGGAATGTAACTAACTACCATCTCTAAATAAAATAGATTCCTTCGTCACCACTGAATATATCCGCTATTGTGGAAAGACGTGATGTCTGTACGGGATGAGCAACTGATTCACAATACTTTAGCGCATGATTTATAATGACTCATGTCATTATTTGTTTGTAAGACTATAACTACACAGTAACGTTTTTAGAATAGTATTTCTACAGAGACAATTTCTTCGAATGATATTGCATAGTCGCCAAAAACGATATACCTCAACACAAAAGAGATATACACATGAGAAAATCTCATCTACATGGGGAAAACATCCGCTATAAAATCCGGATTATATTCTATATTTATTTCCAAAATAAATTAGATGAATGATTAAGGATGCTTTGGAAGTAATGGTCTAGGATCAACCGTGTGTCAACAACAATATTGGATTCGGAAGCAATTTACCGAAATTCTGAAAGAAATCGGCTGCAGAAGGAATTCTATAGCCGCTTTGTTGTCACTTCGCTTAGTATATCAATCAATACAATCAGGCTCTTAAACAATTGAAAGACCAGAGGAAGTGAAAATAAGTTGTTAGGTCTACGAAAAAGGAAATTATTTAGTTTTCCTTTATAGTTTTCTTTTAAACCTTCTGTTTCTGATGGACACGTTCACGGACATTTATAATGTTTAATCGCTGACAGAACCACAACGAATAAATATACGAGTAAATTATAGATAAATATATTCGTGTGTGTCAAGGATGTACATATTTTTTTGCTTTAGCAATTATGCAGGGTGCCACTACAAAATTTTGTTAAATAAGTAATGTCTTATAATATTAATTACCTTTAGTTCACTAGTCACCCTCGAATCTGGTTTAGAAATGTACGTATATGTTAAATAATAGTTTTTTATGAGATATTGATATTTAGAATGTTTCAAGTTACATTTCACTATCGAGATGTGGTGGATTAAAATATTTGCCATTTACGTTTGCTTTTTTCTCTTTCCTAGGGGGAAATTTGTGCTTTAATCTATACAAATAAAATGTTAGCTTGCTCATTTAATTATTATTATTATCCCCTCATTTTATAACCCCATAACCACATAATCTGGGGAAGTGCAAGAAAGTATAAAGAGAAAACTCTGAGAAAACAAGGATTTTATATATATGACACCAGAAACTATCGAATCCAGTGACATCTTGCTCAAGTAACCCCATACTTCTACCTTCTTGAACCACAAAATCCCTCCACTGCCCCATAACTTTATAACCCCATAAATCGAGGTGTACGAGTGAGTACAAACAGAAGACTGAGAACTCGTATTTACATGTTATCCAGTAGATATCTAAAACTTTACAAGACGGTGGTAGCTGGCTCCTGTAACCCCAGAATACCACCATCCTATAACTTCGAAACGAAACCGCATAACCCAATATTGTTCAACGGCAAAATGTTGATGATGAGTTTGCACCCAACAGAACGAAACTTCAACAAGGCATATATCTACTTTTTTAGAGTATCTAGAGTATTCGTTTTTGTTTTGTTTTGTTTGTTTTTTTTTTTATCAGAAGAGAAAGCAGTTCTGTGTAACTTATTGAGATTTTAATTTTCTTATTTTTAATGGGACTAGAAAATATTGTATTAAAACTACTATTCATGTCAGATTCATTATGTACCTAGTATTTATTTAAGTTTTTATTTCAAAGGTTTTGTTGTAGAGACCTGATAAAGAATATAAAAATAGAAGTAACATTTAAGAGTATCTATATGATTTTTTGAACAAAACTATTGTATACAAAACAGTATTTGTGCATTTAAAGTCTAGAATTCCTTTTAAGATTTAGAATACAAAAATATTGTATATCTAGGAACTAAACGTAAAACGTATGTAGGAATTAAAAACAAGTAATCTAATAATATATTGGACAATAAATTGAACCAAATATATTATACTAATTTATTATAAGTACTTAAAAGCATATAGATATAGCGTACATAACTCAAGGCCTTGGCCATTTCATCTAAGAGTAATAAAATATCATAAGAGGTATAAAAAAAGATAAAATCAATCATGTTGGAATTATTTGAGTATTTCATTTACCCTTTCCGAAACCACCGCTGTGTCAACTACACGTTGTATATTGAACCATTCTCAAGTTTTCCAGACAGAAGTCTCTGCCACCCTATTATCTATATTAAAGAGACAAAAACACGAAAACGTCATTCTTCCGACTCGAGATATATCGTGCTGAGAGGAGGGAAAATTGGAAATACTCCGAATGACACGAACTGTGTCTGCCAAATGAAACGATATATTGTCTTCGGGAATTATCTATTCTTGAGAAGGCGCTAAAGGTCAGCGGACTGAGTACATATATCTTGTCGAAATTTTTTTTTGCAATACTTATATGCATCTGTTAAAGGAAAGTAAACATAACTTTGCATTTTTTGTTGATATTCGGGCGTATGTTCAGTGGCGTACCTCATTCAAAAATACTTTTTAACCCTCACCTACAATAGATTTTCCACAAGGTGAGCTGTTAGCATTTCATCTCCATGTTAATTTAATTTTTTACATTGTAGTGGAAATATTATTAATGCAGGAAAAGCTCTACCACAAAAATTATTTCCAAATCGGTTTCTAAAAAATAAGTTTTATCTGTAGTAAAATTAAGAAGTAGATCTTTTATATATTTTTCCTATGAAACAATATGTTAGGTACCTACTATTCTGATAATATTTATTATAAAGCTTTAAACTAAAAATTTTAGCAAAATACCTGTTTAAAGCGTACACGAGATTAAAACTCCAGTTTTAATGCCAACTTAATAGGAGAAACACGAGTCGAGTATAGTAGTTAGGTGTTTCGTGTATCGGTCGGTATTGATTTTTTTTTTTAATTTTATTGATGTTGCACTACGCGTCATAAGCCTGCAATTCATTCTGTAAATACAATAACAGTGGCACATTGGATAATTTTAATTATTAATAACTGATTATTTATGTATGTATGTATTTAAGGTAGTATGGTAATGAAAGCAATATTTTAAGAAGTCCTCAGAACTTGGAATATATATCATTAAATGCATAATACACACGCTGTTAAAATTTGAAGATGATTGACGTCATCAAACATAAGATAATTGCAATTAAAAATGACATTTTTAGTACATATTGCATGGGGGAAGCGTGGGAAAATGACCAATTTATTTTTGGTTATCATTGAAGGACTTTTAACATCTCGATAAAAAACTAATATTTGTTTGAATAATATTATATTTGGAAGATATTAACAAAAAATAGAAATTATTTATCTCATAGTTTTGATAAACAATTAAAATAAATAACTCATTTAGACGATCATTTTCTGTGGAGGGGATGTAAGAACAGTTTCGTGGGAATAATACGGCAACGTTGTAAGGAGAGTAAAAAGTATGACGTTTAAAAGTTACCTCATTTTATTTCAGTTTCTTGATGCCTCTCTGATTGTTTCTTTAGGATAAGTGTGAAAGTATGTGTGAAGAATAGCTTTGGCTTTTTGGCTTCAATTTTTGGTGAAAAAAGTAAATACATAGTTTTATTTAATGGTGTTACTTGTTATTTTATTTACTTGTTTGTAAATATTTGAGTGAGGATATTTGCATGTATATTGTTTAATGTTTAGGTACTTAGGCATAATATCTGTTATAAATTATACAATATTTCAGCTACTAAAACCTAACTTTAATATATTTATTGTTGTAAATGAAAACACAATAGATCCACCTAGTTTTAGATTCCATGAGAAGATCTTTAGCTGATTTGATTTTGAGCTTAATCTGTATAACTGTGGATTATATGTATATGTTTTTCGCATACAGTCAATGGCCAAATGCCATTCAAAATAACATATTTTACTGTGAAAAAAAATCATGTGAGGTATGATTTTAGAAGTTTTTGGGATTGAGGAAATAGTAATAGGTATGTATCATACAAGGTGTGGCTATTAAATAACCGAACTGATGCTGCTAGCAGGGCGCTGCTGCGTGTCACGACAAGTTTGAACAGAACTGTGTCTGGTGATACTTTCCCCACTGTGAACTCTCTGGGCAAGCCAGTGGGTCGCTCAGTTTGACTATAGCAGTCGTTTGAATTAGTCTACACACCAGTGAAATGTTACGTGTTCAGATAAAGCAACGGGTTAATCTCAAGTTTCTTGTTAAACTTGGGAACACTGTTACAGAAGCTTATGCACTGTTAATAGGTGTACGGGAATAAATGTTTATCCCACACACAAGTTTTTGAATGGTTTAAACGGGTTAAAGGGGGACGTGAAACGACCGAAGACGATCAGCGCCCCGGACGGCCCTCAACGTCAAAAATGGACGAAAACATTGAAAAAATTGGTCCATTAATCCGCGAAGATCGTCGTCTAAGCATCCGAGTGCTTGCTGAAATAACAGGAATCGACAAAGAATGTGTTCGCCAGATTTTGCATGAATCGTTCACGCATTTGCGCAAAAATGGTGCCAAACTCCTCACTCCCGAGCAAAAGGAATCAAGAATAAATATTTGCACTGATATTCTAAACAACATTGACACTGATCCAGGCTTATTAGACACGGTGATTACTTGTGATGAATCGTGTTTTTTCACTTACGACCCCGAAATAAAGTGCCAATCCTTGTATTGGAGGAACCTGAACTCGCAAAGGCAAAAAAAAAACAGGATGAGCAAATCCAAATTCAAAGCGATGATGATCGTCTTTTTTGACATTCGAGGCATTGTTTACGTTCACTGTTTCTTTAAGTTCACTGGGTCCCTGAGGGTCAGACGGTCAATCAACATTATTACATCGAGGTTCTGACGGCATTTCGTGAGCGTGTGAGAAGACGAAGACCAGATTTGTGGAAGACCAAATCATGGAAGATTCACCAAGACAATGCAATGGTCCATTCTGATTTGTCTGTGAAGGCATTTTTTGCAATATATGGCATTACTCGCCCGACTTTACCGCCTGTGACTTTTCCCAAGGTCAAATCTGCGCTGAAGGGGACAATATTCGAAAGTGTGGAAGCGGTTAAAGCAAAAGCGACGGAGGTTCTGAACCAGCTGACAGAAATTTCCAGTACTGGTTTCAACAATGGAATAGTCGTATGGAGCGGTGTAGAGGTCGCCAAGGGAGTACATTGAGGGCGAAAAATTTGCTACTGTAATTGGTAATGAATAAAAGTGTTATGACAGCAGTTCGGTTATTTAATATCCACACTCGTACTGCTTTTACTCTAACGACTTTTTGGAGATTTAATATAGGACAGTGTTCAAAAATTTATAGCTGGTTAATTTTCATCAATCAATTGCACTGTTCTAGTGGCCTATAAACGCGGGATTATGTCAAATCCCACTCCACAGGAAGCACAACTTAAGTAATATCTAAGGGATTTGGCACAAAGAAGGGGAAAATCGCAACTTTTTCTGCAAGTTCGTCCATAAGAGAAAATCTTTCGCTTCCAATACCGGCGAAACGGCGGAACTTTAAAAAGACAATATAATTTAATAGGATTCTCCTGAAAAAAATAAAGCTGCTTACGGAATAAGAGCATTTAGATTAGAGGAGAGAAGGAGGCATCTCACGTAGGAGCCTTCGGGGGAAAGTTGGGAAATTAGTCGTCTGGGAAATATTAAAAGTTTGTTTGTAGTTCTGCAAAGCGTACTAATATTCCGCACACATCGGCGTCGCTGAAAATTACACGAGGACTCGTAAAATAATTCCGTGAAATCACTGAAATGAAGGGGGAACTGAAAAGGAAAGGTTCCTTTATCGAAAGAAAATGGATATGCTGAGAATAAACTGTTCGCTAGGGTTAAATCAAACATAATATTGTTCTGCTCTATACTATACGCCGTATAGCAATATAGAGGGTGCTCACTATTCGCTGGAATTGCATTGACAACCTCCTAACCATAAGATAAATGAATCTGATCAAGTTGCACAGTTTGTGGTTAATGAAACTTTCAGAATATTAGTTAAAAACTAAAATCTCAATAATGCTAATTTAAAAAACGGTGAAATTTAGACAATACATTTTTATGATTTATATTTTATATCAATATAAAAAATTCTACATTATCAGTAGTGTTGAAAAAATGTTGTAAACTTCATCAATTTGTAGCTACTTATCTCATATCTAGACGTCAAATATAGGTATGGATAGGACCGCAGCCCGCAGCTCACGTATCAAGGAGTTTATAAATAATTAGCAATCTTACACACTTAAAAATACACTTGTTTATAAAGTCGTATACGACTTCTGCACTATAACTAATATAACTTTTTATTAGCTCAAATACCCTTAAGTTGCTTCAGGTCTCAATTGTTAGATTGAATTTAGAATATGCCTCCATATTATGGTGTCCTCACTAAACAAAGCATGTAGAAAATATCCAACGTCGATTTTTGAAGTATCGCGCTTATAGTCCAGGCGACGTAGATTATTTTTTAAAATAATTAGTTGCAGCACTTTCTCAACGGTTTTATAAGGAAAAACATCGTCTGAATCGAATGCACATGTTTTTGACAGCGAAATATTGTATGAACATGGCGAAAACGTTGCAAAACGTTGCAAAAAACAGTTTTTTTTCTATATTTAGGCACAAAAATAAATCTTGAGTAAAAAACAAACAAAAATATCACGTTATAGCGCTTAAAAAGACGAATAAGATGGTTTTTGGATCATTGAAATCGGTTGATAACTTTTTGCACAAAAAAATAAAAACCGCGAAAATTAGCGATTCTTCGATGTTCAATTACTCGGTCTGTAATTATCCTAGAAATGTCTTCCGAGGCTCAAATTATAGGGTTTTCCAACACAGTTAAATTTTTGTCAAATAAAATATTCATAAGTTTTCGCGCAAAATGCAAAAATGTAAAAACAGGTACTTTAGTAAAACGGCCCCTATTTCCATAATAATTGTCATAGAGCAACTTTGCAAAAAGCTTCGTGTTCTTGAGGACTTCCTCTACAACCATATCAAATTTGAAGTCGATCCGATAATAATAAGTACCTCAAAAGCGCGTCTGAAAAACGTGCAATTTTAGAGAGCGGCCGCGTGGACGCACGAGCGAAGGGGAAGTGGCGCGGTGGTGGGGGAACTCTCTCTCCCATTTGTCCCCCAAGGAAGACATTTCTAGGATAATTACAAACCGAGCAATTGAACATCGAAAAATGGCTAATTTTCGCGTTTTTTTTTTTTGTGCAAAAAGTTAACCGATTTTAATGATCCGAAAACTATTTTATTCGCCTTTTCAAGCTCTACAACGGAATTTTTTTCTGAAAAATTATTTTTTTCGGGCCTAAAAGTCGAAAAAAAACTTTTTTCCCACCTTTTTTGCATTTTTTTCCTGATGATCCTACAATCGGATTTTGTCCAAAACATTTGCATTCGATTCGTACAATTTTTCTCCTAATTATCACGTTAAGAAAGTGCAGCCACATTTTATTTTAAAAATTCCCTAGTTTTTTGCTACCTCGCCTGGACTATTATAAAATAGTAGGTTGATGCAAAAATTAATGACGATTTTTTTCGCGCTTTTGTTTTCTTGAAAAAATTTGCGTTTTGTTTATCTACTTTACAAAAATAATCTTTATTTCAATAATAAACATGCGATCGAAAGCCATCATCATATTCGCCATATTATGCTGTACCACTCGAGAAAGGATGTTTGGCAGCAGAAGTCATATCGCGATCTCAATGAACTTTTGGAGAAGGCAAATCAGCCAAAAGCTAGTGGAAAGATGGTTCAATAAATTCAAATCGGGTTACGTAAACCTCGAAAATGAAGAAGGAAGAGGACGACCATCGGAATTCGACGGTCAGGCACTTTTGACAGCCGCGGAAGAGGACGAAAGCCTGACCAGCAGAGTGTTGGCCGAAGACTTCAATGTCAACCAATCCATGATCGTACGCAGTCTCAAGAAGCTCGGAAAGATGTGGAAATGTCTGGATGAAACAAATCCAAACGTGTCCGTATTTTTACCGATTTGCTGCAACGAAATTAGCAAAATCCGTTTCTGAAGAATCGCGTCACGGGTGATCAAATTATCATGGTTGTTGTTCAAAAATGTCAAAAGAAAGAAGGTTTGCGTATCGCTAGGTGTTTCACCCAAAGGAATACTGCAACACGTCCACTGTAAGAAGGCTATGTGGCGTATCTGGTGGGACATAAGCGGAATCATCCACTGGGAGATCATTCCCAACGGCATTTGTTTCGGTGGAACGACGAGGATGAGCGACAACAGTGGCGGATTCCCGACAGAAACATCAACAGCGACGTCTACCTGGCTCAACTTGACCGCCTTCACGCTGAAATAGAGACGAAACGACCGCGCCAAAAGAACCATATTGAACCGATTTGAAAAAAAATCATCCTTAATTTTGCATCAACCTAATAGATGGCATATATCCTGCTATTGGTTATCCATAGGCGGATCGTCTTTTTCAGGTTTTCATTAAACTCATTAGAAACTCGTCGCAAGAAGTCGTACTTGTTCTTTCTTTACAGGCTGTTGCATAACGGCATTGATTGTATTCATATTACAAACCTGCCTAATTTCTGTGTTCAACGAATTACAAACCTCACGCCAAAGAAATCTGTTTTTATTTAACTACACATAGAACTAATACTAAGAAATACTCTCCATTACAAATTGTGTGCACTATTTATAATGAGTAAAGTTCGGAAATTTGTGGGTCAGCGCAGGGCTTGACACTATAAAACTCTATAATAATGAAGGTATAAACTGTATTTTTTAACGAAGAAATTATATAGGAGAGTATTTCTTACTCTTACTCGGTACTCACATCTGCGCGGTAATACGCCGATCTCATGCGGGAACGCTGGATAGGTAAATGCAGTTTTACATGCGGTAAGCCGAGATTTCCGAACTTTAATAATGACATAAATGATCGTATGGATATATTCAACTGCAGCGTTGTTTCTTTAAAATCTTGCATATAAATTTATCAGTATCACTTGTTTTTATCACTAGCATTTTTGTATGTATTTTATGAATTCTAAAATATGTAGATTGTTTGGTGTATTTATTAGTACTATTTTAGTGTATTACTAGTGTATACCTAGTTATTTATTCGTTTGTT
Organism: Aromia moschata; assembly: GCA_029963805.1. NCBI lineage: Eukaryota > Metazoa > Arthropoda > Insecta > Coleoptera > Cerambycidae > Aromia > Aromia moschata. Next base: position 39,196 of record JAPWTK010001113.1, read on the forward strand.
CAACGTAGATACTTTGTAGTTTAGGGTATTTCTTCCTTTTTTGTTTTTCTTATCCTATTCTGTAATTGGGTTTATACCTGTAAAATAGTGTAAATAAGAATAAATAAATAAATATCGTGATTAATTAATAATAAAATTAAAAAAAATGCAAATTGTTTTCACTTCATAGGAGTTATTTGTTACTCCTTATCTGGAATGTACGGTAGAGGACCGGGCTCTAATTATATCTTACTTGGAGTGTTTACGAAGATGTACTCTTAGAGACTCAATAGATGCACTTATCAGGTTTTCACTGTTGCAATTAGCTTGGGGTCTCTTAGCATATTTAATGTTTTTCATTAAATTTGTTTCATTTTTCATCAATTGCCAATTAGAATCAATACATAAATAGGAACTTTTATTTACTAATGGAAATTTTTAGGAAGGATTTTTAAATGAGTCGCCTTGCATATTTTTGTTAAATTTCAATTTACAAGACGTTTTGAGTATGTAATCTAAATAATTAATTTAATCGTACACATAATTTAATTATTAATAATAATTTAATAAATTCGTAATTCGAGTATTTTTGCATTAGAAGAGTCAATCTTGTGGGGAAAATGTAGGTAATATCACGAAGAATGAGCGTGCAAAAAACTGGATTATGTCCGATGAATAGTTTTTGCACAATAGTCGAATAAAGTTTTTTACATCGTATTTTGAATATTCCATAACACGTCGAGCGATAGATTAAATAACATTTTCTCGACGGATTCGGAAACTACAAAAGTGTAAACTACAATTCGTCCATTTACTTTGTTTCATTTAAATGCCATTAAATTAGTGTAAAACACCTCTGAACACCGCGCGAAATTTGCTGGTCGCTGCCGTCGCTGCCGCCGCTTCCCCTCGCTACCCCGCCAACTCAACCTCGCTCGGCTGTCAGCGCGCCGCCGAACATTTTGCGCGGTGTTCAGAGGCGTTTTACACCAATTTAATGGCATTTAAATGAAAAACAAAGTAAATGGACGAATTGTAGTTTACCCTCTGTAGTTTCCGAATCCGTCGATAAAATGTTATATAATCTATCGCTCGACGTGTTATGGAATATTCAAAATACGATGTAAAAAACTTTATTCGACTATTGTGCAAAAACTTTTCATCGGACATAATCCAGTTTTTGCACGCTCATTCTTCGTGATATTACTTACATTTTCCCACAAGATTGACTCTTCTAATGCAAAAAATACTCGAATTACGAATTTATTAAAAAAAGGGAAATTTTTTGCGTTTTTTTCCGAGTTTTCTCAGCGAAAAATGTACCGATTGACTTGATTTTTTTTTCATTTTAAAGGTTTTTGAATTCTCTACAACTTTCCTATTGGATGCGATGTAATTTCTTCAATATCTTTTCTTCTATAAGCAAAAAACTGAAAAAAACTCCATTTTTTTTTCATTAATTTGTTATTAAAAAAAAAGTGCAAATATTTCCTAGTCCAATTCATATACGTTTTCATCTAAGGACTGAACTTAAAAATATCTCGTAGTCGGATTTCAGGTATCAATTGTGTCATGTCAAAAAGCTCTATTGACTGGCCTAAAGATCCAAAACCTAGAAAATTGGAGCTTCAATTTCTATTTCCTACGACCATATTTCTCCAAGTTACAGCTCTTTGAAAATCACCTAAAATTTGGTATTTTTTTATATCCCTTAATTTCTGGGCCTAGTGTACACATTATATAAGTTTATATGTTATAATCAAACAATATACTTATGTTATACAGGGTGAGTCACTTTTTTGTAGCAGTGCTTTAACATCCGATAGAATACGATATTTTTAGAAAAAAAGTTCATATAAACATATGGCCTATCTAGCTTCATAAAGGAGACACAGGGTATTAAAGTTTCAGTTTTTTTTAAGTTGTTTCTGGAGTGGGTACTGGAACCTTCGGCGTAGAAACAAAAAACTGGACGTCTTCCATAGAAACACCGAACTACTACACTTTTCTCGACGGGCGTTTCGCCAACCAAAGTTGGCATCTTCAGGAGAAGATTAAAACATATTTCTGATGAAGTTTTAATCTTCTCCTGGAAGATGCCAACTTGGTTGGCGAAACGCGCGTCGAGAAAATATTAGTTCGGTGTTTCGTGGAAGACGTCCAGTTTTTTTTAAGTTGTTTTACAATATTTTCTGAACGGAATGGTATTTTCGCTTAATATTTTACATACGGCTTAATCTCAATAGGAGCAACAATTTATATTGATTTTGTCGAAAGCACTATACTGGAAGTTGCTTTTCTCGGGTGCCCAGTTTATTTAGTTTAACAGAACTTTTGTATCGTCCGCCACTGACCTTATTTGACTAACAGTTATGAAAGAATTATGTTTTAGCTATAATTTTGGTCTTATGTCTTATTATAAAACATGGTCTATCTAGCTTGCTAGCTGTAGAGGGTGTTAAAGTTAATTTTTTTTCGATGCACGACATGTCTTAACATGGATGAGATCAACATTTGTAATGTTCTTATCGAAAATACTATACTGGATGTTACTTTTTCGGATGTCAAGGCCACTTCATTAAAAAAATAAAATGAAAACTAAAATAAAAGTTTCCGTTGCCATGTAAGGAGATGCACTATCAGACTAAAAATGACCAATATCTCGAAAACCATCACAGTTAGCGCAAATTTGCAAGAGTTCAAAATTGTAGCTAAAACATCATTCTTTCATAAATGTTATGTTTGTATCGTCAGTGGCGGACGATACAAAAGTTTTGTTAATCTAAATGACTTGGGCACCCGAAAAAAGCAACTTCCAGTATAGTGTTCTCGACAATAGCAATAGAAATTGTTGCTCCTATTGAGAGTAAAGCGTATGTAAAATATTAAGAGAAAATACCATTCCGTTCAGAAAATATTGTAAAAAAACTTTAAAAAACTGAAACTTTAACACCATGTATCTCCTTCATGAAACTAGATAGACCATATGTTTATAGGAACTTTTTTTCTCAAAATATCGTATTTTATCGAATGTTAAAGTCCTGCTACAAAAAAGTGACTCACCCTGTATATTATATTACGTTAATTAAGTACTTACTCGTAGATACGTATCTTCATCTTTTACTGCATTAATTAGTGATTTGGTATTATTTACTTGTTTGTTATGGTATTATTTATTAGTTGTTATTAAACACTATATCATCACATATCACAGCACAGCACAAATACAAAATAGTTAATTAACTGCCACATTTATCACTGACATGGAAATATTGCAAAAGTTGTGTTTGCTGTTTCTACTGCACTCATTACTCTGTTTCTTTAAAATAAACTAAAACTTCACACTTCTATCTTTCTTGTCAGTGTCACGGTAACTGAAGGCACTTTTTGTTTCTTTGAAGTGTTGAATTCCGTGTGCGACCTAAAAACCATTTAATCGTATCCACAATATATAATAATAATAATAATAATAATAATCGTCTCTATTTCCCCAACAAATAAGAATTACAGAGCTAGAAACAAACAACAAAAACAAATCGTAACTAACAAAAAAAAAAAAATTATAACTAGGAAAAGGTGTAACCACCCGTTACATGCGAAGTTTAGCCTATTGCTAATCTTACACTTAACATGAACGGATGGCATTATACACAAAAAAATACTTTTACATAAAAAAAAAACTAAAAATACATACCTACATATATGTGTGTGCATATATACCTACATTGTTCGTACTGCGGACATACTCCTGTTGTCTTACACTTACAACCTGTTTAAATTAGTTACACTACATTATTGAGAGTTTAAAATGTGTTTTTTTTAAATGAAATTTGAAGCAATTAGGGTTCAAATTTTTTATAGAGGAAGGGATTTTATTGTACGACTTCACCGCATTATATATAAAACTACGCTGATATAGTGCAGTAGAATGATGAGGGAGAGTAAGTAAATCATTCTGTCGAATATTGACATTATGAACACGAGACCTTCTAATTAGTTTATTTTTTATAGAACAGTAAATATTTGACTTTAATAATGTATGGACGAAGCCATTTAAATGAAGTAGTCTTCTATTTTCCATATTTAACCATTTTAATTCCTTAATTTTTGTGACACGTGGTCATATTTACGTAAGCCAAAAAATATATCGAACGCAAACATTTTGCACTTTTTGAATACGTTTTTTGTAAATTTGATTAAGACAAGGACCATAAATAAAATCACAATAATTAAATGAGGACAATACAAGGGACTCAGTAAGTAATTTCTTTAAACAATCATTTAATATGAACCTATTAGAATATAAAATTTTCATGGAAGAATAAGACTTTTTCAGTAAATAATCTACATGAGATTTAAATCTAAAATCATCATCAATAATTAGACCCAAATTTCTTGATGATGAAACTATAGGTAAGGAATTATTATTAATTTTAATCGAAATAGAATTCTTTACAATGTTGCTGTTAGCAGTGGAGCCAAAGACCATAATATAGGACTTTTTTTCATTCATTTTCAAATTGTGATTTAAACATGTATTATATAACGCGTCAAGATCAGTGTTGATGTTATCCTGTGCCTCGATCATATCATTAATAAAAAAACTAGTATATAATTGCGAATCATCAGCATATGCTTGAACATTAGCAAACCGAAGACTTTTTAAAATATCAGCTGTATAAAGGATAAACAATAATGGTCCAATAACTGATCCTTGCGGTACTCCAGCTTCTATACTTGTGGCATTTGATACATTGTTATTAATTTTAATTTGCTGATGTCTATTAGTTAAATACGATTTAAGAAGTCTTGTTGACTGATAATCAAAACCATAATATTTTAACTTAGAGCATATAAGAGAATGATTAATAGTATCAAATGCTTTGGAAAAGTCAAGAAGCACCAACACACCAACTTTCTTTTTATCTGTAGCTGATAATAGTTCATCAGTAACTTGAGCCAAAGCCACACTGGGACTAAAATGTTTTCTAAATCCTGTCTGAGATGAAGGTAAAATATCATTCGAATTTAAAAATTCATACATTTGGTTGAACATAATTTTTTCAAGGATTTTGGATATGTAATTGTATTATCTAGATGTGAATAAAAAATCTGTATAAAAGTGTAAACAAAAAGTGAGTATGATACTGAAGAATAATAATTATTTTTTTCATTTCCGAATTTACTATGTAGGTATGTATGTTCTTAGAAATGAAAAAAAATCATAGTTTGTGGCACTATAGGTACATATAATAAACCGTACTTTAAAAATAATTTCCTTTTTTTATTTATTTATTTTTTAATTTGAATTTCACTTTTGAAGTAGTTCATCAAGTGGTCTTATTTAATAAGTGATCAGTTTGTTACATTGACCTCATGATTAGATAATAAGTCTAATATTAGTATTATTTATTCAATCATCTATTAATACTGGTCGAACTATATTTATAATTAAGCGTGTGAAATAAAAAAATAATGCTTATATGTCTATAAAATATTTATAAAAAAATGTGTTTATAAAATAAGTCAGTTAAAATTTCTGTAGCTTGAAAAATAAATTCAATTTATATTCTTAGGTACACGACTTTGCAATAGTACGTATGTATTAAGTATAAGCACGATTTATAATCTATATATCAAAACAAAATTGTGACATTAAAATTTTTATCAATTTTAGGCTATATCAGTTAGAGAAAAAAAAAAGGAAAACAAATATAAAATGTGAATGAAATTTAGCCACAATCTTTGCTGTGAATCTGTTTTTGGCATGTTTATGAAGTAAAACCAGATAAATAAACCCATGAACATACCCCTTTTAGATTTCAACTTAGTCAACCAACCATAACCAGTTGATACCTAATGGTTTACTACAAATCTAAAGTAAAATTCTCTACTTGCGATTTTGATTTTTTTTCTTACTAGATATTTCTCATAAAGCAATTAATTGACGCAATTAATTGAATATATTTGATTGTATATTAAATTACAAGTTTATTAACACTGAGTTGATTGCATCATAACGCATTTTCTTCTATTTTCGACTTACATTTCACAGAATATATTCTTATACTAAATAATGATATATAACAGAATATAGAACAATATTTATTATTGAGAAATTGAGATATTTGTTTGGCGCAGTTAACTAAGGAAATGTGAACAGCGAATGTTACTCTCAGTATCCAATTATTTTTACACCTATTTTATCCTAGATGGGATAAATAAGACAAATAAATCGTAACACACCTAGGGTCCATAGAGAGGCATTTATTTTGAAGAAATATTGTTGATGTCAACTCAAAAAAATTATTATTATAATGTTATGAAACATTAATAATACAAATTATTTCAAACTTTTAAAGCGACAATTTTTTTTTCTTAGAAATTTTAGGGCAAATCTCTTATACTTACATATCTCCAGGGATACAAACTATTAAAAGTACAGCCCCTACTTTCAGATATATTTTAACTTTCAACATATATTAATAACAGAAAAAGACAATTTATTATACAGAGCACCGACAAGCGACATTGCTCTGAACGAGTCATCTGTTTTTCTACTCCTAATCTTCCGTACATTTTTCCTCATTTTAAAAAACGCCACGAAGTGCGTTTGCGGCTGATGGATTTTTTTTGCTTCTTCGTATTCATCCGTTATACATCCCTGTTATAAAGGGTAAGTACTCGGTATCCTTTAGAATTGTCATTGTCCTTTATAAACTTCCTTGGTGTATAAATTATGCAAGGTCAGGGCCGGTCTTGCCCTCTTCGCCATTAAAATTACGGTAAACGTAAGTTATGATATTGTCATACTATTATAACATCCCTGAAATATAAATGTTTTTCTGGTTTGAGATTTTTTGTAGAAGATATTATGTAATAGCATTACTTCCTATATCTGAATGGTAATTACATTTTTGGCCAACCGCGACTTTCGTTCATTGTTGTTCATCGTCAGATATATAGTCCTAATAAGGTCGAAATCCGGATATCTGACGACACGTAACAGTGAACGGAAATTATTCTCTTCTACTTTTGCTCAACGAACCTATCGTTAGTGGGCGAAATTTAAAATTCCATAAAACATTCAATTATAGATTTTATTTCAATTTAATTGAGCGGTGATATCACTGCACAAATTTAATAATGTCATTGGTGGCGTGCATCAGTTTTTATTTTGTACAAAGTATAAATAGGTTGGGGGTTGGGTGTTGAATAGTGTATGCAAAATAGGAATGAAATAAAGTATCTTAACATAAATTCAATCATGTATATAATACTTGTATACAGAGCTCTGAACTTATTTTAATTACCTTTGTGCCCCTAGAAAGAACACAAAACAATTGAAGGAAAATATAGAAGAATATTAAAAATCAGTTAAAATGTGTACATTTATATAAATTTTAATTTATGAATTCATTCTCTTGATATATCATTTGTAGTCAGGGGAATGGAGGTTATTATTCAACAAAATAATATGTGACATAGTACTTTTTTGAGGTAGGGGAATTCATGTTATTGACGGAAGATGACATATGAAAGACGAAGAAAGACAGTATAATAATAATATGTACAATAATGTATATACATATGTACTTATTGCTTATGTCACTCAGAAACACCGACTGTCCTCATTGCTTGAGCGTATGTTGCCACGACCAGTAGTCTTTCTGCGTTTATTCTCGTTAGACGTGAGCGATTTGGCCTTTATATATGGTTGTAGAGGGAAAATGATCGTTCCACATCAACTAAGTTAAAGGTGCAAATTCAAAATAGTTCACATGGACGACACAACACGCACATTATTTTCACGAATTTCGCACGGTTATTTGATCACTAACAGTTGTCTGTTGTCACTAACTGTTGTCATTATTATTTTTTACATCTACAGAGGATAATACAGGCATATATCGACGATTGCAAGGAATACATATAATATGTGATCCGTCTATTGTAAAATCCTTGAAATTTTCAATTATATTTTTAAGTCCATTCAAAAAATCAGGTAATATGTAAATACAGTACACCAATTCGCGAGTGACTAACTCGTGACAAAAAATTGTTTTCAATGCGGAGGTCGACCTGTTTACACCGGCAGGTCGCTATTGAATAGCTCGCCATCTTACGGAGAAAGTACATTACGAAGTCCTGGGTTCCCGTGACGACTTCGTTCGATATCGCATTCTACGCACGGACAGTGGCGTGGGTATACAGGGGCAAGAAATATGCATACTGACAGAATACTTTCCCGGATCTTAGTAATTAGTAATTCCTTGCCCAGCTGTTTTTCCACTCGGTTTATTAAAATTCTCAACGTTATTTTATGCCATATTTCGCGTATAAAATGGAAATTGAAATGATGTGAGCTCTGAAGGTTTAAAATTTTGCCGCCTAGGTTATCGTGGTTTCGAGCCGGTCCTGTACAAGGCCGTATACGAAAAATAAAGTGGTGGTTTTGTAAATTAACGAATAGGCTCTGGGGCGCGCCGAGGAGCCGTGGCGCCGTTTGGGCCGCGAGTCTTATTTATTTTCGCGACAAGACATTACATTAATGTAAAGCATGACATGTGATGACGCGACCACTATACATCTTAACTAGGCTCGGTATCTCGGTGCAGCCATAAAGTTATATTAAACGAGCGAGAACGTATTGCTCTGGCGACGCGGAGGATTCGAGGTGTTGTTGGCTCGGTACCTCTTTTTGAGACCTTTTTTTAATGAGAAATATCCTAGTAATTTAAAATCTGAACAAGTAAAGGGTATATGTCGATATGACCACATTTGTTATGAACTTTACACTCACTTTTCCACTTAACACACACCGAAGCGATTTTTTGCACTCAATACGCGCATTTCTCCGTCATCAAGGGATAAAACAAAAACATTTATTTATAAAAGGAAAAAAACGAAAGTTAAATCTAATTAGGTATCCTATGAAATTTCAATTACGGTTCACCGACCCGTGAACCACGTTGCGGTTCGATAAACCTTAATTGTCCTCGTTTATTTACCAGAACAGTGGACTGTTAGGTCCATTAAGTTTATTCTTTATTATACTTATCACCTTTTAAGTGAGCTACATGTTCTTTGAATCCTGTTGGAATTATTTTTGTTTTATTGCTATTTGTTCACAATATTTACAACTTTACAATTTACAACTCAAGTTCACAGTTAAGTTGTTGAACACGCGATTTTTCTACTATATCGTTAAATTAAATAAATTTAGCTATAATATTCCAAGAATTCCCGAATATAACACTGGTCTACAAAAAAAAAAAAAAAAACACTATTCCAACGTATTTTGATGTGCTAAAACTAAACTTCATGATAAAAAAATTGACGTGTCAATTTCTCTTCAGAACCCGTTTTAATTCTCTGAGGGGTGCAATTTACAACATTTTATAAACAATATTTGGGATTTTCTAGATCGCTGATCGTGAATCTGATTTCGAATTTGAAAGGACCCCCGCACAAACCTTATGGGATTTGGTTCTCGGTTAAATTGATCGGAAATGGTTTTATTATATAGTTTAAAGGTCACTAAGAAAAAAGTGTCCATAGGTGCATAGCCTAAAAACCAATAGATTTTTAGCTAGAGATATTTTTAGTTCGGGGATCGACACGAACAATAAAGAAACAATCCAACAGTTCTCAGTATCTAACAACTTTTTAACTTATTTATGTATTTATTAACTATTATTTATTAACTTATTTATTAACTATTATTAATTATTATTAACTATTTATTAATTAATATTTAACAACTTATTGATTAATTAACTTATTTACGCGAAAAACAGAGAAAAAACAGTCAAACCTAGGTTATGTTGGTAGGTATCACCCTGTATAAAAAAAACTAATGTCATATTCGGATTCAGTGCACTCGAAAACATACCCCTAGGCCTTGTTTATAGATTAAAGCTAAGAAAATTGTCAGATAATTGAACTAGAAAATTGTTTTGTCAAAATTCAATTTTGATATTAGTTTCTTGACCAGCGACCCCGAAAACTTAGTGATATGCACCGAATTAAAAGAATATATTTATGTAATTTGTAGACCTGTGTATCCTATAAAGTGCCCGTTGCAGTTTTTGTCACCAACCGACGTTTCTTTCACCGACCCGTGAAAGTTGCGGTTCGGTGAACCATAACTTTTGTCCTTGTTTATTAATTAATGTTTGTTAACACTGGACTATTAGGTATCGACCCATCATTTTTGTTCATACTACTATTGCATTTATCAATTTCGTATCAATTACTTTCGAATGCATCTAACTGCATGTATGCTGTCTGTTATGATTATTATTAAAACTATGTTGGACTGCCCAATCATATTTTAAACGAGCTACATATTTTTGAATTTATGATAGAATTGATCTCTTTGCTTGCTTAATATAATTTTTTTCGCAATCTTTACAACTTCCATTCGAGAAAAAAATACTCACTGCTGTTTTATTTTCTCATCTTTATATGACCTTTTTGGAAATGATTAGCTTCTGTATACAATATTCTGGGTCGAACTGTATCACCTTGCCGTTCCAGATACAATTTGAACTCTTTGTGACACTAATAAATTCTGTTTTCATGTTGTCTTATGAAAAAATTCACAAGAACCATTTTGATTTTGTTACTTTTATTATTTAATGCTGAACACATTAGTGTAATTACCACATTTGTTGTTCATCCTATTCATTGACAGTATACATATGGTCATTTCATGCGAGATTTACAATGACAATTTTAATTTGACCGAAGTATTTTTTTTTATTGTTCTTTACACCAAAATATTCGACACGTCTTTTTCGTTTTGGGGGAAATCGCAAATATTTCGACTTTATGAGTATTCGAAATCTGAAAGTACAAAAAAACATTACATTTTTGTTCTCTGATTACTCGGAAAGTACGGTACATTCGAAGAAAAAGCTAAGGCAAAAAATTTAGGATTTTTCTTTCTCTTTCCAGCCATGTGGTCAAACAATTTTTTTGACAAATTTTTATTGTTTAATTAGCGACTATTCATAAACAAATACACTTTTTTCAAAGTTTGACATTTGTTTTCTCAATTTTTTTTTTTTGCTATAAATATTGCTTAGACTATCAACAATTTACTGTAAAATTTGTAGAGCGGGTAGTCTGTAATTTTTTTAGATACAAATTTTTGAAAAGAGGCGAACTTCTTATTTTGCAATACACTGGGATGCGGAATAATGTAAATTTTATTTGACAAAACTTTAATTAATTAATTATAATATATTATAATTATAGTTTATTAACTTTAATAGTTAATAATGATAATTTTTATCACCTGTATAAATATGGTTTCGCTTTACAAATTACTTCGTAGAACTACAACTTACATTTTAAAGAACGTTGATTTAAAAAAAACTGACTGTTTCGAAGTTTTCGGAAAAAGAATATGGCTTTACATTCAACTTACAGTCATCAATGGGTTCAACACTGTGCAATTTTTGTGTTCCTGTTATGGCTTTGCACTTTTCAAAAGCGATTTTCCAAGAAGTTTTGTGCTTTTTTTATTGAAAGAGGACAAAAAAATCTTGGAAGGCGGAGAGAAAAACATACACGGCTATAACATCATGTTTTTTGCAGATGATCAAATGACCAGATATCAACACCACTGGAGTTGTACGAGTGGGAAAAACGTGATTTTCATTGTAAATCTCGCGTGAAATGACCCATATGTTATTACTGTTAAATTCCTCGAAATAAGTTGCTGGATAAAAGCCTTAGGTGTTAAACGAAATTTATACTTTTGTTAACAATTAAATCGTGTACAGACCTAAACGTGTACTAAATACTAATATAATTAAATGTTAATATTTACGTGGGCATTTAAAGGCAAAAAAAGAAGTTGTTATATTGTAAAGCCGTTTATTCATCCAGTAACATTTCAATGATCTGAATGGACGGACTGAATAAGTTTACTTATTTATACGCGATAGTTGCTGGCAAAAATAATTAAACTTCCTCCTCTAACTTTCAGGTACAAACAACTTTGCAACTGTTCACTTTGGTCCGTCATTGTGACCATGTACATTTGTATCGACGAATTATGATAAACATCTAACAGCGCAACTCGTGATTCCAGTCTGTAGAGCGACTATCCCTACGATTTAAGAGCATCCGCCTTCTACTTTCTGTGACCAATACTTCCTAAATAAAGTTGTGTGTAAAGTTAGCGTTGTGGGTGAAAAAGTTGATTGTTTCTTTGTATACTCTGTAGTTTTTCCTATATATATTGTGTATTTTCTGACCAAGTTCTCCATCAGTCATTTATACCTCCTACATATTATATTAACCTTTTCCAGTCAAACAAGATAAAACTCCATCATCGTATCCTACGCAGTATTTGAAACTCCTATTTTTTTGAGTTAACGATATCTTATTATGACGTGGGAGGTTAGCCTCTTAACATGGAGGTTAGCAAAAAATGTGAATATCACCTCCATATATATGAAAAAACTATGACGGATTGAAATGTTGTATAAAGTAATAAGCGAATATTTTACTCATAGTTAATGTATATAACGAAATTTTAGTTGATTTCCTATTCTTTCATGTTTTTTAATTAATGTCAGTTCAGATCAGAGTCAACGTAACTCAACTAATACATAAGTTGTAAACACAGTCTTTGGTGATTGCTCGATGAGTCGGCAGGTAAATGATTTAACGATCAATTTTGATTAGTCGTATTTTTTAAAACTTTCTTTATTTTCTTAATCATTTAGAATTTTAATATCCTTGATGGTGGACATATTGGTGAATTATAAATTTTAGATAGTATTCATTATATTTTTGTATTTCTTTTGATGAATTTAGGGGATTTTACTCTCGGTACCCGAGGTGCCCTTGAATTATTGTTGGTTAAACCGATTTTTTGTATTAAATACAACAGATATTTTGGGATCTGCAATTTTTAGGTACGAGAGGTATCGGAATCCGAAATATACACCTGTTGAATGAAAGAGGTAGCCAAGAGATAGATCTAATCGATACTGGAAGCGTGGTGTCATGACCATTTTGGTTTCTTAGCTTGGGGAAAATTTGAGGACATTCACGTTTCATCAGGATTTGGTTATAAACCATCGATTAATTTAAATTTGTGAAAAAGCCTTACCTGGGATTTGTCTAAAATCGTTTCTCAATAGGTTTAACTATCTACCTAGCCCTCTCGTTCCTGGTTTTTGCCAGGATTATGACTATTCTAAAACTTAAACCAGAAATAGCTTTTTGCCTGCCCATTTTATCGTTTTGTTACAGTTTATATAAATAATGTTAAATGTAATTTAATTCCTTTTTTACCTAAGAATAAAACAAATTTGACGGATTTTTTTTTAGATGTGATATGGGGTCCCGCATAGCTAGAAAAGCACTAAAATATAAACCTCTACTACAACGATTTCGCATTTTTATGAACTGAACAAAAAAAACAGAAAAAATATATCGAACAATCCTATGAAAATATTTTTTTTTGGTTTTGAAGGTAACCCACCACTCCAAAAATCTGAAAAAAATAGGCAAAATGTAGTTTGACTAAATGTTTGGAAAGAGAATTGGCGTAGTACCTCACAACAGCAAAAAACTGTGACGAATTTTATTTTTTCTATATCTTTTTAAAAATGGGGTATGGGACCCCGAAGACTAAAATATTTTTGTAATTATATATAATATATTTTTAAAAATATATTTCATAAATTGTAATCGAAACAATGTTGGCATGAGCTTATTTATTTATAAGGTTATGTGTCATTTCATGTTAATCTAGAGTCTGGTAGTTCCAATATAATTATTACACTTTCAAAATCAGGGGGAAAAGTTCTTGCAGGAAATAAAAAAAATACAGTGTTTATTAAAAAAAAATGGTTGGTGAGTTTTGCGTCTTTTAGATGTTCAGTTATCAATTTTTACAATTTTAAACTATAATAGAGAACATTTACTGAAACTTTTATACAATTTTTGTTTCTATTTGCGTAATAAACCTTGATTATAATAATAAATATTTTTTTAGGTTACAAAATTATTTTATAATGTGGAATAAATTACCAATTCTGCTCTACCGGTTGGACAAATGGATGTAGACAAAAAAAATATATAAATTTTTCAGTTTCAATTTGATCTGTACCAGTGTCAATTTTGTATAGTATTTTTTTTATTTAATATTATACAATTTATTATTTTTCATAGCCAACATTTTTTTTTGAAAATTGCTATAAATGTATTTAATAAATGCCTACATTAAAATTGTTATAAATCCCTCGTTATTAAATATTTATTTACGAAATTTGGCATGGAACTTTTAGATTTGAAATAGCGAAATTATATCAGTTAATATAAATAACAGTTTTTGTAAAATTTGACTGTGAAAAAAAATTCGAAGTAGGTTTTGAACATAGAAAACAGAATTTAATATTATGCGCCAGAATACAATTTTTACTGCTCCATCTTTTAGAAAAATCCCGAAATAAATCGTATAATACATAACACTTTTCTAGACATAGAAAAATACCACTATGTGAATGAAATAGACAAATTAATTCATATTTATTATTTAAATTTCAATAATTTAATAATATATAAGGTATAAATTACCAATTTTGCTGTACCGGTTGGACAAATGGATGTAGACAAAAAAATTATATAAGTTGTGCAATTTCAATTTTGTACGTATAGTATTTTAGAATAGATTTTTTTATTTATTATGCAAAGTTATTTTTGATAAACCCAAGGAAAAACAGTAATCCTAAATTCCACGAATTTGGTTTTATTGAATGATCAATCTAATATGCCAGGTACATTATAAATAAGTATTACGTTATTTCAGACCAAGAAAGTTTCTCCGGCTAATTTCGCAGATATGTTCCAGTCTAATCATTCCAATTACATTCTTTTTGGGTAAATAAAGCAAGCATAAAGCCCTCATTACCGGGCCCCGGAATAAAATAGAGGCGGCAGCTAAACTACTCTATTATACAAATATTTGTCTTCTTTCTGCGGGAGATGGAAATGTCTGAATGTAAATGGTATTATTGTAATATGAAGAAGTAGGGAAGCCGCCAGTAATATGTAAATCAGGGGCGTCCGTTGGCGTCGGGGCTTCTTGGGAACGGGTACAGCTGCTGACGCGACGTATTTAGTCCATATATGGATTTTTATGGAAGGTATTATTTTAACATTATTGAATGCCGATTTCGAAGGATATTTGAGGTAAACGCAAAACTGGGAAACTTATGACCAATGCAAAACATTGAAATTCTTTTCTAAGCTTTATATTATAATTTGAATTATCAGATGACCACCAACGCACTTGGTTAATAAATGGTACTTTAAGAAACTTTAATTTTCAGGGACATACACATATATGTATTCTGGCCATATATCTCGAAATGTCTGGGCGAGATGACCGATCAATTTATCAATGTGGTAGAGATAGCCAATATCTTACTTTATATTATACTCTAAACGTGTATAATGCAAGAAATTCCATTTAAAAACATATATTCGTTTTTAATAATGATAATCATAATTTTTTGATTGTGCAGACCACCCATTTTGAAAAGCATATATGTATCACTTGTCATGAGGAATTCATGGAAGACATGCAGACGATGATGATGCAGGTGGGCGCTTCAGCCAGAAATAATGTATTCCGTTCAGGACCCGGCGCTTCTCCTTCCAGATTTTAGTCCTCTTGATTGCAAAAGTTACTTCCTCTTTTGTAATACTTCCGACTGTCATTTGGTTCAGACCTTCATCATATGACGCCTCCTCAATCTACGACGGCTCTCATGATATGTGTTGGCACCACTTCATCCTGAACTACTCTATCTCGGATCTATTTCGGTTTGTTTGTCGTCACTATGTCTCTCCAAGCCTATCAGGAATTGCTTTTGGTTGTTTTTGAATTCATCATACTGTTTTATTCTTTTCGATAGCTTATTGTATCCACGTAATCTGGTGAAATATCCAGTCCAGCAAAATAGCTGCTCAATTACTCAATAATATATACAGGGTGTCCCCTGTAGATTGAGTTACATATAGACGAAATGGACAAAAAAATTAATTTTTCGACAAAAAGTAATTCTTCATAAAAAGTTTTGCTTGTATTGAAACGTCCAGAAAGTTTGTTTTTTGTTCAATTTAACATACAGTGTGTTCAAAAATAGCAAAAATTAAATAATATTCAAGACTAAAGTTGTAACCTTAATTAGTATTTTTCATGAAACAATTCAATTGCATGACGATAAGAAATGTTACCGATTGCATAACATTTAATAAGATAAATGTTGTGTTGTAAAGTACGCATTATTTGGAATTAAAAATCAACAATTGAAATTTCAAGCGCTTTGTCAAACACAATGTCAAACAATAACAATTGCCTTATTGATGGCTTACTGGAATTTCAAATATTAAAATCCAATTAGGGGCTAAATGATTATCTGGACGTGCTGTTGGGGTGCCATTTTTGGTGTTTATGATTTCTTATTATGTCTGCGCCTTTAGTAAACATATTTTTTTTAAGGAAAATGGCTATACTTCAAACGTATAACAATGATAAAAATTGCGGAATCTCTTCAAAATACTTGGTATCGACTAGTAAGCCATGATTTCATATTTGAGCATTCAATTTAATTGCAATCAATTTTTCTTAATAACTTTTTTACATAGCGTTAATATTTAAGGTACTTTACTCTTCATTATTATTTACTTTTTGCTATTTTTGAACACCCTGTATGTTAAATTGACAAACTTTCAACTAACTTTCGGACGTTCAAGACAAGCAGGACTTTTTATGAAGAATGGCTTTTTGTCGAAAAATTAATGTTTTTGTCCATTTAACCTATACCTAGGTAACTCAATCCGGGAACACCCTGTATGTATATACTCAGCGACATGGAAATTGTAACACCAAGAAGAGGCAGAAATTTTTTTGACCACACTTGGCAGAAACATTTAGCTATTCAACGGTAATAATTGATTACAATTTCGTTGCGATACATCAAGTAGTAATGGCATATCTGACACATTTGTCAGTCATGGCATTTTTGTCAGTTGTTGTCAACATTATTAACGGGTGTATTTCTTGAGTTTTGGTTGAATTTTTACTGTTTTCTCTTATCATACTGTGTGCGATTATGCCTGTGAGTGGGGCAACATAGAAATTACCGCCAGTCGAGTGGATTTGATATAAGTCGAACTGTTGGCTTTTTTGTTCAGGGAAATTGCAAATCGCCTTCCGAAACTAATCCACCATCATGCGCTGTTATCAGTCATGGACTAGAGAGGGCCAGGAAATTCGCCGAAGAGAAACTGGGGGCAGAAGACAAACTAACGAGGTGCAGGATCGCCACCTTCATCTAATGCCACTAAGAGACCGATTCTCCAGTATCAGGTCAATTGCTGATCAATGGTTATGTAATGAAGGTCGTCTTATAACCCTTCGAATTGTTTACCGCCGAACAAGGGTTTCTTTCGGATTGGAATTCTATCGACCCCGTTTTATATTACCACCAACAGCAACATTTGGAGTGGTGTAGATTGACTAGGGATAGACTGTTGGTAGAACAGACGCAGGGGAACGTCGCAAAGTTCACAAAGTTCAAATTTGTGTTGCAAGACGTGTGAATTAAACCGTGATGATTATGGTATGGGGTGCTTTGGTATATGGGAGTAGGTATTATTTGGTGTGTTTGCGTGGCCTGGAGTTACGTTACTGAAGTGGTGGAACCCCATATTCTTTCATATCTGCAACAGCTCGAAGTCCCACTTTTCCAGCATAATAATGCACTTCCTTACGTTGCGAGGACTTCTCTTAACCAGTTCGAAGTAGCCCATACAAATTTCTTGGCATTGCTACCCATATCTCCCGATCTCTCACCAATTGAACATGTGTGAGGGACTTGGGAAGAAGATTGAGGAACTTAGCGAATCCTCCGCAGACATTGGAAGCTCTCCGGCTTGATTGAAGGTTGCTTGGGATACAATAGCCCAAGAGGACATATAGACCTCCTGCATAGACCTCCTATTGGAATTAATGCCACGAAGAGTGAGAGAATGTGTAAATACTGTAAAATGAGAAAATATGCAATATATAATAAATAGTAAAGAACAAAATTGCTACAAATTCTCTTAGGAGTCGTGTCTCTACATCTCATTTATTCCTTCTTCTACTTTCTGCCGTAACTTTGTGATATTACTTTTACGTGCTACCCGCGCTTTTGCCCCTTTAAATACATAATTTTCCTTCCCCTGGCTACATAGGCATTGAGAATATTTTCCCTGCAATTATCAAAGGAAAATAAACATGAGTGATATCTATAGCAGGATAATTTACCAAAGAAAACGTTGGCGTACATCGCGGAGAGAAATTAAAGAAAAAGCTAGTCTTACGCTCGGAGTAATCGTGGATGGTGCTCGAGTCACGTCGGGGTTTTTAATGCATCGTCGGACTTATTAAGGCCACTCGTAAAGAGATGACATTACTGTCAATCGAAATGAAATCCGCGGTGAAAAGTCGGTTTCTTTTGATATTTTATATTGGTTCGTTTGCTTCTTTTATAGTCAATTTTGAAGTAGGGGAGAGAGAGGTACATTGATATACGATGTTTCAACCTATTACCTCAAATATGTGTGGGCTACTTGTCATAAAAAATTTAATAACGGAAAAACGAGTGAGAGTAAAGTTACATGTGTTTAGTTTATTTTGGAGCGAGAAAGTACTTTTTAATGCCTCTTTACATGTGTGTTTTTACCAACGTGGTAGCAATAGAGTGCTGCTTGTGTCACCATTCCTAAACGTAAGTATTATTTAAACATTGTTTGCAACCAAGTGTATGCCCTCTAAGGTTAAATATGTCACTAGTAATTATTTCTGTCAGAGTGCATTTGGGGTACATTGATACATATGTATGATAAGTCCATTGATGCAGTGTATGAATGTGCCTCTACAGTGTATCAATGTACCTCTGCAATTTACAAATGTACTTTTTTATTCGTATAAACAAGATTGAGTAAGTTATACGAGGACATGTTACTTGTTTCAGGTTAATGAAAATGGCACGTACTTATCACAAAGAGCATCCATTGACGGAGCTATAAAGACTGCAATAACCGATGTTATTAAAAATCAAATCAATTAGAGTTTCAGCTGCTGATAATGGTTTAAAACCCTCTACACTTCAACATAGAATCGAAAAAAGTATAGAAAAAATCATAAAAATGAGAATCCAGAGGTTTCAGATGAATCTGGGCACGAAGAAGAAGCTGCGGGCGGAAACCAAATCAGAATATATCACTCTAAATATACAAGTTATACAAACAACTAGGCAGAGGCGAGAGAGTCTCGTATTTACACAACACCAGAAAAAGCACGATTAGAGGACATCGCTAAGAAAAGAAATATGAAAAAAAATTAAGTAAGTAACCAAGAAGGTGAAATATAATATTAAAGAAACGGTCCGAAATGTTCCAAGTTCATCCGAAAGTGACAGTGAAGTGGAAATGAGCTTATCTGATTAAATTGACGATGTCAGTGATGAAGAACTACCATTGTTGTGTGATGATGAATTAAATGTAGGCGATTTTGTTGTCGTCAAATTTTTAACAAGGAATACAGCCGTACACGTTGTTGGACTAATTGTCACGATTTATAATGACCATGAAATAGAGGTCAATTTTTTACGGAAAAGAAAAACTGGCATAAGACTTTTGTTTTTCCTATGATGTTCAGGACATCAGTTTAATGCTTCGAGGAGATGTATTCAAACTGCCCAAATCCATTGCTGCTGGTGGTACACTTCGCCAAAATAGATCTTTTTATTTTCCAACAGTTCCTAATCTTATAATTCAGTAAATATTGTACTACAATATTACTTTTTTCTCTAGTGTATTGTATATGTATCAATTTTCCCCAGCACTGTATCAATTTACCCCACCAGAGAGGTAGTTTGATGAAAATGTAGACATTAAAAAAAGTTGCAAAAACTCCAAACTTGTTGTTATTTTTACTTTAAATAGAGTATCATATGAAAGACAAATACATACATAGCCTGTAAGCCTAAAATAAGAAGATGGCGACAAAAACGACCATTTTGTCTTGGACAAAATCATAATCACGACAAAAATTGTATCATTGTGCCTCCCTCTCCCCTAAATTCCTTAATTAGTTTAATTCCTATTAAACTAATACCTATAAATCAAAAATTAAAATTTTAATTTGTGACGTTATCTATGTGCCATACAGGGTGAGTCTATGAAGCCCCCCCCCCCCCCCCCCCCCTATTATATCGGAAACTATTAAAGAGAATAATTTTAAATTTTCATGAATGGAATTAGACTTCTAGCTAGAAAATCACTTCTAACACATGGTATACAATTCTTTGTTTTTTTTAGTTGACTTTAAAAAAGTTTACATGGGACCCTAATTATATTTTGGAGAGTGATTATTACACTCAAATAGAAGGTTATCATAGCAAAGAAACTTCAAATGACACTTGCAACAAAAAAAATTCAAAATATGTCTTGCTCACGAAAATCTTGGTAACTTGGATTGTAAAATATTTGTGTTTTTTTTCCAGAAATATCAAGTGAAGTATAAAAACATATTACTTAAACCTGTTGTAAAATATTACGAACGAAATGCTGGCCGAAATAAAAGTTCCTAAAACTAACTGATTCTTATAAAATGACAAGAATAAAAAAAACTTTATTTACTTGGAGATTAAGAAAACAATATTTCGCAAACATTTTGCAAGCTGTTTTCAAGATTTTATGGTGAGGCAGACATTTTTTGAATGTTCATTTACTTACTAGACTTGACTTACTTTACTACATTGAGTCTAATTATTAGTGCGGTTATATCGAATTCGTAATCAATTAGAAATGTTTATTAAGAGTAGGCCATGGGAAAAAAGATTGAGCCAAAGAGAAAATATATAGTATCTATGTGAAAATATACTGACGTTTTATTTGCTCGTGTTATTCACGTAAGATTTTAATTTGCAGCCATATGTGCGGCAAAGAGTTAGCAACCAAAAAAAGAAAACAATTTAACAGCTGACAGTTTAGGGTTTGTAAAAATGGAACACTACATGAAATAACAACGCGTTTTCATTGTTGAGCAATATTTTCAAAAATAATGTTTTTAAAAAGCATTCAGCAAAAAATAAGTTTTGCTGCTACAGTTCGCAAATTTCGTACAAAATATGGTCGGAATATTGATGAATTTAACTTCGTCAACTGTGAAGAGAGTAATTGAAAAATTCAGGGAGACTGGATCAATTGGAGACGCTAAACATATTGGCCGTCCAATAACAAGTCGTTCAAATGATAATATCGAAGCAGTGCGTGAGAGTGTTGGTGAAAGTCCAAGAACATCGATTCGGCGTCGTGGACAAGAACTGCAAATTTCAAGCTCTCTACAGCTTATATTCACTAAAGATATGCGTCTCCATGCGTACAAAGTTCAACTACACAAGAACTGTAGCCCAATGACCATGCACAGCGAAGAAACTCGTTGAATGGATTATTGAACAATTGAATGCTGATTCATGCTGAAATCTGATCACCTTGATGTCTTCGTTAATCGTTAAAATTGCCGCATTTGGGGTTCCGAGACCCCACATGTAATTGTCGAAAGACAAATGCATCCACAACGTGGCATTGTTTGGTGCGGGTTTTGGGCTGGAGGCGTCATTGGACCATATTTCTTCGAAAATGAGGCTGGTTACCAACCAGTTACTGTTACTGGTGCTCCATATCGCGACATGATAACCGAGTTCTTTCGCCTAAATTGACGGTACGACCGTGTAGTCTCTCGTTTCGGTGATCAGAATTGGCCCCCTAAATCATGTAATTTAACACCATTGGATTTATTTCTATCGGGTTATTTGAAGTCAAAAGTCTATATCAACAAGACTGCACCCACTCGTGCATTGAAGTAGGATATTCAACGCTGCATCAACGAAATTCAGCCGCATTTATGCAAAATAGTCATCAAAAATTTCGACAAAAGAGTGCGTATGTGCTAGAAAAGCCGTGGGGTTATTTACCCGATGTGCTATTACTACTATTACTATTACTACTATTGCTATTACTACTATTACTAGCTACATAATGTGCTTTACTACTAACATACAGTACTACCTATGTACTTTATGTTTCAATAAAAAAAATACAATTGAAAAAACTGTGTTGTCTATTTCATTCAAATCTTGCCTAAATTTTGGGACACCCTTTAGTATTTTAAATGAGAACGTAAAGGTTTTTATAAATTCAGTATATTCGTACCGACGAATATTTTGGAAAAATCCTTGAACACGTCAGTTTTCATTTTCAGTAGCGCATCTTACGTTATAATTAGAAGTATGACGTCAGCAGTTTTTAGTACGTGACATCAGCGATCTTTTTTTAAATATATCCTATATTTGTTTCTACTTTTGAATTCTCCAGTAACAGCTCAATGAACTAAATAAGATATAAAAATTTCAGGCTAGCTATTACTATGGCATCATCAACCTTTTTTGTATAGAACACCCTATAAATAAAAAAAAAACTGGACGTTTTCCACGAAACACCGAACTACTATACTTTTCTCGACGCGCGTTTCGCCAACCGAGTTGGCGATGGGAAGATTAAAACTTTTAAAAGTTTTTAATCTCCTGAAGATGCCAACTTGGTTGGCGAAACGCGTGTCGAGAAAAGTATAGTAGTTCGGTGTTTCGTGGAAAACGTCCAGTTTTGTTTCTACGCCGAAGGTTCCAGTACCCACTCCAGGACCCTATAAATTGTTTTTCCACTTTATTAATCTATGAGTTTCTATTAACGCGAGTCAAATTAAAAAAAAAATGTCTCCCCGTATCAAAAAAAAAAAAAAAGGTAGAGCGACACTTTTGAACCGCACTGTAGAAGAATATCTGTGCAACAGTATAATATTATACGTAAGTATCCAGATGTTTCACTGTGACACAAAAATCAACATAGAAGTACCTTAATACTAGTATATATGAAAAGTTTATTAATTGTACAAACATTGCTTCTGCTACTTTTCATCAAATAAGCCAGTGAAGGAAAGCATTATAAAGCAACTCGATGGAAAAAAATTAACCTTTGAAAAGAAACAGGTTGTACCGAAAATAAAAACTTTATTTGGTTCTCATTAAGTATATAAATATCATCTTTTTGCCCACAGACATGGAAACGTAAGGATCAATGTCTTTAAATTGCGCGAATGCTCACATACGCGGCCTCATTAAATTTCAGGAACGGTGGAAAGACAGAACGTCGCAGTCATTAAGCATAATTACCCCTAGGAAAATTCGAATTTCGTGCCAACCTTACTTCCCAGGCGGTTAACCTTAATAGGAAAAGGAAAGGAGAGAAAAAAAACGCCGTCGCAATGAAAAATGCAGCGCCGTAATGCCCTTTCAATGACGACTTCGCCGGATCACGTGCTTCGCGGCACACGAATTTCTTTCATCTCCATTCATTTGCCAGTTTATTTTCCAGCACTAAGTTGGCTTCGTAGCAGGTTCGGATAAATTGTGTTGCTAATAATTTTCCAAGACATTACTTTGAAATATTGTGGTGAATGAAGGTGTGGATGAACAATGTTTCTTGAGGAACTAATTGCAACTGAAATTTCCTTCAGTGTATGGAAGACTCAATAGGTCTCGCATAGCAGAAGATAGCTTGAGTATGATGAAAAGACAGTTGCACGAGTACTTGTACGTGGTGTGCCTACATTTCAACCAAAAATGTAGAAAGAAGGTCTCATTTACGTAGTGGGAGGTGAAAAATGACAGTTAAGGTAAGTGTAGCTTAACCGGATCACTGGTATTGTGATATATATACACGGTGGAGACTTTAACTGGAATATATTCGCTAGCGGGGTGGTGAATGATTTTTTCAAAAAAATTCCCGAGACACGCCAACTTTTAAATGTATTTACCTACATTTTGCAAGTAATATGAAAAATATAGCCCTTCAGGGGTGGCTGAAACCACCCTCGACATGATTTTTTCAAATGCAACCCTATGGCTTGTGACCCCTCATTGTAAAGCTGGTGGAAAGAGGAATCCAACGCACTGATCAAATTTTAATTTTTTAGTATGTTTGTAGGGTTGCATACAATTAAAACAATTTAAAAATTAAATTTATTTTCAACGTAACAATTGTTCAAAATGTGCACCATTCACTTGTTGGCAGCATCCCAGTCTGTGGTAGGTTTGAAAAAATGTGTGCAATGAACACGCCAAGCGCACATGTGATGAGTGCCAAATTCCAAAATAATTTACATTTATTTATTTACAATATTATACTTTATATTTTTTTTTTCTCTGTAAAAAATGTTTATAAATTTTTTAAAATATTTTTGTATTTTATGTTATACTTGAAAGGACGTAAATGTTATTTTAAATATTTAAATATTTAATGTTTAATTGTCGATAAATAATTAAAATACGTCCAAGTGTCCGACGGACACACCTTAACCGGCCACGTCAGAAAAATACCTTAACCGCATAAGGGTTAAGAGTGTCCTACCTACCTAAGAAAAATGGTCCTACAATTCTATCTTGGATTATTCTGGCCCACACATTAGTTTTCTGTGGGCGCTGAGTATGAAGTTCCCTCATCCAATGGGGGTTCTCTTCAGCCCAGTAACGACAATTTTGGCGATTTACGTGCCCATTTAATGTAAAAGTAGCCTCGTCAGAGAAAACTATCCACTCTAAAGATAACTGGTTTTGATCAATACAAGTCATCAATAAATCGCAAAATTCCAACCGTCGATCTGGATCATCTTCAAGTAGCTCTTGAACAGCTTGCATTTTATATGGGCGTTTTTTTCTCATATTTAAGTATTTTTAAAACTCTTTTGTGATTAAGATAACTATCACGGGCCAGTTGACGGGCTGGAGTGATTTGATTTTCTTCTAGAGCAAGCAACAAATTCAACTTCGTGTCGTCTTCAACAACAGCCTGCCTCTTACTCGGTACTTTCCTGACATGACCCATCTCTCGATATTGTGCCTCAATTTTACTAATGGTACCTTGATTTAGTGGTGGCAAGTCAGGATGCGTTTCTCGAAACAAACGAACAACTTCGCATTGAGTTCGCGCCCTATCACCATTCAGTTAAATAAGACATTTTCACCAATTTGAAGTAACACTTCGTTTCAAACTCTGAATACAGCATACAAACTAAATTACTCTTTGCGGCCGTGTAAAAACACTAGCAAAAAATAACAAATATCAGTTGTGGCAAAAAATTGCTTGGAATTTTGTGTGGGGACATATGAAAAGTAAGGTTTACATTCCAAAATTAAGCAACACACATTTTGAGTACGAAATTGTTGCGTTAAAAATAAATTAAACTATAAAATTACGTTTTAATTGTATGCAACCCTACAAACATACTAAAAATTAAAATTTGATCAGTGCGTTGGATTCCTCTTTCCACCAGCTTTACAATGAGGGGTCACAAGCCATAGGGTTGCATTTGAAAAAAATCATGTCGAGGGTGGTTTCAGCCACCCCTGAAGGGCTATATTTTTCACATTACTTGCAAAATGTAGGTAAATACATTTAAAAGTTGAAGTGTCTTGGGAATTTTTTGAAAAATCATTCACCACCCCGCTAGCGAATATATTCCATTTAAAGTCTCCACCGTGTATATATGATAAAAAAAAACGTGCCAATGTTGGTATTGTATCATATATGATCAAATAGAATTTATTTCTTAATTTTCTAGCGATTTGAACCAAAGAACCCCGCACAAATCTTATGGAAATTGAATTTCGGTCAAACCAGCTGAAATTTTGGAAAAAGTTAGTTCAAGTTATGCTGAAAAAAGTTCTCATGGACACAGAGTTCCCCGATGCTTCAGAGCCGAGATAAAAGTAACGGAGTGTCCGAAAACGCGTTTTTTATGTTGAGACAACCAAAACTGACGATTTAAAATATTATCGTTTCAAAACGAATAAAAAGCTATTTTGATAAAATATTTAAGTGTATTCTGTAAAAAAAATCGCTTTCTTTGTCCTAATAAATCCTTTTAAGCCCAAAAACTTATGAAGTATCAAGAAAAAATAAGTTAAAAAATGACCAGTTTTTTTGTTTTTTTTTTTTAACATTCTACCATTTTAAATCATTATTAAGATCAATCATACTTAGCTGGCTCTATATAATCAAAAATCACACTTTGCTGGCTCTATAATTGTGCAGGGCAAAGACCTTCAGCTGGACGATTAAAAATACCGATGACGTTAGAATACATTATTTAGTGCACAACAACTTCATAGATTTAAAGGGCTTGCACTGAGCCAGCTGAACATTATTTTCTTGATTGAAAGCTGAATACCTTGTGTTAGATTTTCATATGGTATACAATCTTTTTTACAGCTTATTTTTTTTCACAGATACACACGAGCAGCTGAAGTATAACCCACCATCCGAATACCAGATGAATACCTTAGAACATTATAAAATAACATGCGTAGGTACCGTGTAAAGAATTCAGTCGGTGTAAATTATTTTTTATTAAATGTGTAAATTATTAAATATTATGTTCCGAACGCTCTAATCAACACCCACGCCACGCTCTTTCGCGCTAACTGATAACGGTTTTTGATATTAGCTACACATCTATTAACTACATAACTATTTTGGTATGTTCAACAAAAAAGAGTCGCTGACTGCCGGACTATATTACGTTTCCCTGGGCTAAATCAGCGATTTAAAAACATTTCAAAACTTGCTACATATGTAGGTGGAAGTGAAGGCGTAGCACAAAAATAACCTCTCAATATAAGGTTTGAAATATCGCCTTTTTCATAGATCCGTATCGCCAGAACGGGTAGTGACAGCTTGATTGAGTGCCAACTGTAAACTTAAAATTCCCTGTATTCTTGAAATTTATCTCGCTTTCACCTTTTCATTTTGGAAACGGCAACGAATTCCATAGATGAAAAGAAACCTTATCGTAGTTCATTAAATATTTTCATGGAGTTCGGGTGCTCTATATCAGACTTTGGCACAAAAGAGGGAAGCGAAAGGTGCTCTTGGCCGACTCCCAAATTGCGGCACACAAGGCCAGTAAACAGTGGCGTTTATAATAGTCGTAATTTTAAATCGGTCGCTGAATAATAAACCCGGGGGTTTTAGACGTTGCAATTTCATTTCCAGAAGTTTCAGGACTGTTTTAAACGTTATTCATTTTAGCGACACGATGCAATTCCCAGAAATATCACTCCTTATAATTCGATAGCGATTGGTTGTTGCTCAATTTTCCAAGTTTTGGGTGGTGAATTATTTAATAGCTTGTAATTAAATAATCCAATTCGACCCCATCATAAATTTTTTCTACTTAATATTGCAATGAAGCAATTTTGGTTTTAATTAATTAATTAATATATTTTATATTAATGCAGGTATAATATATTGTTGAATCGATCCAAACTCAGCCAACATTAACCCCCCACCCCCCACAAAATTCATGGGTTGCAACATTAATATATCAAATGGGAATCCCCATTTTTTATTTAATTTCTGGATTTTTAATAAAAGAACTGAAAGCTTATAATTAAATAATCCAATTCGACCCCATTATAAATTTTTTCTCCCTTAATATTGCAATGAAGCAATTTTGGGTTTAATTAATTAATTAATATATTTTATATTAATGCGGGTATAATATATTGTTGAATCGATCCAAACTCAGCCAACATTAACCCCCCACCCCCCACAAAATTCATGGGTTGCAACATTAATATATCAAATGGGAATCCCCATTTTTTATTTAATTTCTGGATTTTTTATAAAAGAATTGAAAGTTGCAACATTTTTTAAAGATTATTATTTAAAAAGGTTATGCTGATTTTTATTCTAAACAATGCGAGGTGCTATAGGGGTCTAGCGTAACTCGGCTCAGCATACGTACAGCCATCTCAGCGGCAGTTAGTAGGGTAACATAGACGCCACGTCTATGATATCAATTACTTTGTGCAACAATAACGAGTTCAGTGGTTATACAGTTACACTTCCGCGATAAAACTTAATCAGAAAGCACCGCTCGTTTAGTTTCTTATACAAAATTAGTTGAAAATACATACATAAATAATAATTTTATTGGGGACAATTTTATTTATTCATCAGATTTATGAGATTTAACACGTTCACGACGATGTGTACCACATGTGGTACATGCAGATTATTATCAACAGCCGGTATGTACCATATATGGCCACATTATATAAAGTAAAAAATGTTTGCTACAAACTCTACGGCTACATATCGGACTTTAATATTATATTACGGCTGTAGGTAAGGTTATGTACCATCTGTGGTACACCCGTTTTCAGATCACAGTAATCTTTCATGAATTACTAGCCACTTGTTTTTTATCAATACAAATTTATTGAAATTATATTGGATGACATGAAGTAATGAAGTTTTTCTGTGCTTGTCCTAAAAAAATCCTATTTATTATCAAAGCATAAAAAGAAATGAAAAATAACATGGAACGAAAGTTCAATGGACCCTCTAATAACTAGTTAATTATTGAAATAGTCTAGTGACACCGTAGTAACCAAACATATGCATTTATACAGGGGGTTTCATATCTCCAAGATTTACCCAATTCATATTTCGAACACCCAAATTTTACTGCAAAATGGGTAATCTTGCAAAACCAAAAGTCGTTGAATTTGAACCTGTCAATTATTTTAGCAAACAAAAAGGGCATAATGTTTTTGATTTTAGGAAACACTATTCCGTTCATTTCAGCAATATAAAACTTTTACAGATACTCAACTACGAGCACCAATTTTACGGTACTTATTTTATTACTCAAAACGTTATCAAATTCAATATCTATATGATCTTTTTATTTAAGTTTAATTTTTGTTCACTTTCATAACTTTCCATAATGTTACTTATGATAGAAGACAGCCACGTGTTAGAAATAGCATGTACTCTACCTATTACCGATGTAGACTACGTGTACCATTGGCGCATGACGATTACAAACGATAAATGTTATTCGGGAGCCGTGGTAGGCCATCGGTGGTACACGGCGAAATCAACTGAAATAAATAACGGCCGAACAGGTGAGCTTAAAAAAATGTTTACGGGATGAACGTGTTAAATAACAAGGTGAAGAATTTTTAATTAACCGTGGTTTACAATTCGCAACATCACCCCACAGGTAAAAGGCCACTGTTATTAAACTTAAGTTTTTTTTGGTTTGGTTGGATTAGGTCCAGGAGTAAATAACAACTATTCGATTTTTGCCAACGTTTCGGAGCTCTATTTATTATATTAGAGCGTTATTTCTCCTTCATCAGGGGCTCAATCAATGTTGTTATTGGTGTCATGTAAGGTGGTACGTTACAAACATTGGCGGCACAAATTACTATAGTAATTTTTAAAGTGTATTGTCCTGTTAATAGTGTTTTGTCTTTATCTTTATACATTTACTATATATGTATATAGACAGTGCCGCCAGTGTTTGTAACGTACCACCTTACATGACAACAATAACAACATTGATTGAGCCCTGATGAAGGAGAAATAAAGCTCCAAAACGTTGGCAAAAATCGAATAGTTGTTATTTACTCCTGGACCTAATCCAACCAAACCAAAAAAAAAAAAACTAATAGAGAAGAAGGTCGCTAAATTCCCCACAGATATTAAATTTAAGATATTACACATTTTTAGTTTTTGGATTGCTCTCTCAACGTGTATCCTACCAGACGCAATTAAATAAGTCTCTGCTACAGATTAATTACTAAACTTTGGATCACTTTCAAAAGGAGACGTTACCAATTCAGAGTTACGGCTCAATACAGTAACAGCTCCGACATTTTCCGAAGAAAAAATCATAAATGATCAGTGGTACTTTTTTGCATCAAAATACTATTATTTACCTCTGTGATATGTTTAAATAGTACTTTTATAACTAATATGTCACTTTATATTTCATAATTTTTTTACATGAAAACTATGAAACGTCAAGTTAAGACTATTTTGTTCAGAATTGTTGCACCCAGTGATAGCAATACTTTTTTTGCGGCGTTTTTAAACTGAAAATCGTTTGAAACAAATACTGTATATTCTGAACGCGCTAAGTAATCCAACTTATGAATATCTTGCCGACAAGGCGGCGCCACTTGAACTACGCTAGTTCCCTATATGTCACGGAACATGCCTTTATCTTTGGAAAAACTCATTAAATTGAAAAAAAAATGTCTAGTGTTTTAGAAAGTTCTATTCAATCATGGAAAAATTAAGCTATCCCCGCAACACCCCTTAGAGGTTGAGCGAAAATTAACTTTTTTTCACATGTGAATCCCCTTTTATTGCAGATTCGGATTAAGCATCTCAAAATATGTGAGTTTTATCCGAAACATTTTATTCGATTCGTGGCAAATGACTTCACTTGTTAAATGTACTCAGAAGAATATATTGACGTTTTGTTTACTCTTTTTTGACGTTTTGTTTACGTTTTTGTGACTCAGCGTACTTAATTCAATATGTACTATTGATTAGTCACAATAGTGTGGTCACCAAGGTCACCTGATTTCACCACTCTTGATTTTTATTATTGGTCATATTTGAAAAATAAATCTTATGAAACTAAACCCGACGATGTTAAGGATCGGAAAGTAAGAATATGTATTATTTGAAATACAATAACACCAGAAGTACTGCAGGATGCCGAGAGGTTTCCCTTAGATTTGGATTCTGCTAAGAACATGAAGGTAATCAAATAGAGCATATTTGTTCATTTTAATGAGTGTTCCTAAATATAATTAGCATTAATAAACATTTTCTCACTTTTTTACGAATAAAAATAAGCATAAGGTGTTGAATAATATTTTGGCTTTTTGGAAAAATGCTGGAAATGAAAGTTGTAGACGGTAGACACACATACATGTTCCAAAAATATAAGAAGTTTTTTTGTTGGAGACAAAATTTTGAAAACTAATATAATACCCTGATGCCTAACAGTCCACTGTTCGTTAATAAATAAGGACAAATGTGATGGATCGCCGCAACAGCGCAATTGCAAATTGACCTTTGGTATAATTAATGCAAATAGATATAACGTCAGTTTTAATCACTCCCTGATGATGCCAACATGGTTGGCGAAACGGGCGTGTTGAGTTTGGTGGCAGTGGTTAGCCAGTTTCATCTCCTTTTCTGAAACGCTTTGTACAAAAACCATTGTCTGGGGAATTTTAGTCGCTCTCCGAGAAAATTAATGAATGCGCCTTTTGAATTTCTGACCGACCGGTTTTTTTCCTCGAGGATCGATCACTCTCTTTGTCTTCGCGGCGGCTTAGGGCCGAAATGTTTAGAGCAATTAAACCGTTAAAAATAACAAAACTCCTTCTCACTTTCTATTTCCGCCTTGTCTTCTTCTTGGTATTGATTTTTATCCCGCCAACCGCAAGTACGGTCCGGTCTGAAAACGTAGCCCTCTCCGCGATCCTGGCCTTTCAGCCCTTCGCGGGCCGCACTTCGACAGGACGGGCCGTAAGTGGGGGCGTGTACCATCTTAGGGAGTAATCCCGTGGAAAAAGACACATTTTTCATAATTTCTACTTTTTACCGGTAACAGCTGAACGGAGATATGGCTTATGAGTAAACCTCTTTGGAGATCATTTCCTTTCAAATCCTATTTGGCGGTTATTCTCTGCAGTACGGTACCGTAACGGGATACTGCACCACAGTGGCGACTCCTGTGGAAAAAATAGGCGAGGCAGATCCTTAAGTATGTAACTTGGAAAATTCATTTTTTAATTGAACATAATCAGTAAAACAAATTGTACTCTTAATAAATTGTCAGATAATTATTTGAATAATTTTCAGAATATCTTAAGTTTGGTTGCGAGTAAAGTAAGACAACATAAAACGAAAAGTTCTGCATACCTGCCATCCATTTGTACTCTTGTTTATTTAAAACAGAATACATATTTTCTCTACTTATGGTAAGGCGGTACACGTATACACCTTTTGTTCCATTTTGTGGCAACAAAAACAACAATATGGTAACGAAAATATTATTTCCAAAAAATTGTATTAACAAAAAAAAACTTCTTTTGTACTAATAATTAACAAGTGACATTTAATAAACACATTAAAAACACGGCAGTAATAATTACATTTGTTTTTCCAAAAATGCAAATGATCATATATATAGGTACATAATTATACCTGGTCATATAAAATTACCGGAACAGCTGAATAGCATGATAGGAGTGGGTGTTCCGAGAGATTCGTTGATACAAAGTTTTAGGATTTTTTACTTGGCTTGACTATGACCTTTCAAGGTCATTTCTGGAATCAACTTGAAAATCTTATATAGTTGTGATGCCAAAAATAGACAGAAGAAAATTTTCCGTTCAGGTATGACCTTGTGAATAAAAAGACTGATTCCTGAAGATCAAATCAGTCAAATTGCGAAAATGCACAAAAATACGCTAAAAGCACATTTTCAGAAAAAACGTTTAATACAGTAATTGTAGAAGTTCTTCCCTGCTATGTAATTTTAACTTTGAACAGGTTTAACTTTAAGGTAATTTAAAGGTCAACTCGAAAGTCTTAACTAGAAGTCCATAGTTCTGACTCAGGGAATGGAAAGAACGAATAAAGTAAAATCACCTTGCTTGGTTTTTTTAAGCTGGGTTTAAGATTTTTTTTTGCAGTAAGAAAAATCCTAAAATTATGGTTGTAATCATTTTCAAAGTTTTATTATGTTGAAGGTCGTATTTAAACGTAAAATTTTCCGTTCTTTTCATATCTGGCGACATGACTATGTACTTCCATTTAAGATTTTGCAGTTTACCTTGAAATGACCTTCAGTCATTTTCAATTTCAAATGTGAATTTACCATTAGATCGCCAGGAAGAAATTGTACAACTACTGCATTAAACGATTTCTACGAGCTCTTAGCGCGTTTCTGTGTTCCTTCGTACTTTGATCTTGATTTGACATTTAAGTGTAAAAGTGTTTTTATCTCAAGGTGATATCTGAACATAAAATTTTCCGCTCTTTCCATTTCCGGTGTCAAAACTATGGACTTTTATTTAAGATTTTCAAGTTGACCTTGACGGTAATTTCAAGGTCAACTTGAATTGTCAATTTAATAGTCAAGGTAAAGGCGACTAATGTGCCCATTGGAGAGTCAGGGAAAAATTAGAAAACATTTGTATTAACGATTTTCTCCGAAAACCCACTCCTATCGAGTTATTCAGCTGTTCCGATACTTTTATATGATCCGGTATACTATTCCATTAGATTTTTAGATTTTAATTCTCTAAAACATTAAACCTCCCTGGCTTTATTATTCTAATAGCCTCTTGACAGAGCAACAGATAAGCGACAAATGGAATACAGGCAAATAAGTATGTTCTGTTATATACACTCGTCTATAGACAGACAGACAGACAAGAAAATTGTCATGTATGCTAACAGTTCCCTCGTACTATTAACTTGAGGAATTCTAATAGGTAAGTGGTTATGAGTCTTCATTTATATACATTATTTTCCTAATTCATATGCAGATCATATAATACCAGATAAGATATGACTTTTAGTATCAAAGCCGGGTGTTACGTAGGCTTTACTTCTCTCTGAGTCCTTTTTGCAAGCAAACAAGTGTTTATACCGATATGCTCTTTTGATCTTAACAAGTCATAGAGGTGAGTGAACCAATTGTCATAAGAATTATCGAAAATAGGCGTGGCCGAATGTACGCATTGTGCGCAACGTTTCGAGACATATGTAAGCGTATATGTAGCGTATATCCACTATCCAATAAGATCATCGATAAAAATTATCACATTTACTCATTATTCTACTATATGTTAACATCAAGGGCAGCAGTTTGTGTGTACAAATTTTGCTATAAGGACATGTACGGTTCTAGAGAACAGTTTGTTGCCTTCTAATATTTACGACTCACCACTTTGAAATTGATAGCATAACTATTTAACTTGATATCAGTATATAAAATGCAACACCATCAATGTATAGAGAATCCAAAAAAAACGTCATCAAAGTTGGCCGAGAAAAAAAGACGTATTTCTATTCTTAATAGAATTTATAACCTTATTTACTTGTCAAGACTGTCACATCATATGACAGCCATTGTTTATTTTACAAATTGTGACAGTCACTTGTCAAACGTTTGACATAAACGAAAAGCTTAGACATGACCGCTATTTCCATCTCTCTCGTTCATAGCCAGAGTTGATGACGTTTTTTTGGATGGCTCTATAGTAGTAGGTACGTATAATCTAATGTTAAAAGTCAATTCAATATTTGGTATTATGAACTTTAATAACATTAACGTTTAAAGAAATTGCCCCCTAAATTTTCCACATTAAGATTGCCATAGTTTTTCTTCACGTATTATTCCATTTGTGTTTGTTCCAAGTTTTAGAAAAATAGTATAATAAAAAGAAAGAAATGCCTACATTATATATGAAGTTCGAATTTAAAATTGTCACATAACATATTCTATCGGCGACAACATTATGAAGGGAAATTGTAATTCCCCATAGAAGTAAAGTGCACCGGAGTATAATATTTTAGTAACCAGAGAACGTCTCGAACTTTTTCTATAAGCATATAGATTGCTCAAAAATTATATTTGTCGGCAGTGAAGTGGAACAAAAATGGCGACTTGTCTGATTATCCTAATCCTTGTTTCCAGCCCCATTGGAATATAGATAGACCAATCCGACCAAGTTTTTCCTATTAAAGAACTCGTGCCCTTACATACATATCAAAACATTTGCATTATTGGATTCGTCTCTCATTTTCGAATAAGTGTCTGTTAGATCCAACTTTTCAGATGAGGTGGTCTACTTTTTCACACCACAAAGACTCTTTGTGTCATCGTTGTTGCATATTTGATAACTATAAGGATTTACAGTAAGAGGAAAAAAAGTAAAAATCTAATGAAGTCTTTTGTATTTTGATAAAAAGTTTGGTGAGCAACACATTATGTATGTATTGCCATAACAGTTCAGCAAATAGGCTACAGTATAGTTTTTCCTCGCAGTGGATTTATTTGCGAATTTTCCTTTGGAAAATATTTTTACTTCACTCTTCACATAAGGGGGTTTCAAAAAAGTCTTACAGGCCAAGACAAACCTTCGTCAATTATTACGAAAAGAATTGCACCGCCTTTTCTCACCTGAAACAATTTGAAATGGTGGTACAAAATTTTATTTCATCTCTAGGATAATATATGTAGTCATTCTTTATAAATTACTCATTTATTATTATACTCTCTACATTTATTATTACTACTCATTATACATTTATTCAGTTATTATTGTTATTGTGCAAAAAATATTTCAAATAGACATTTGTTTTTTGAAACGAGGCCTAACTATTATTTTTTTCATAAGCCACTTGGAACAGAGTAGCGTGTGGAAGCTACAGGGCAATAATTTTTTTTAATAAACACCCCTCTATATTGTTTACAAATTTTTTGTTAAGTATTGTAGTAATCTTTTTTATTCTATTCTGACTTTTCTCACTCATGAAAATATAGCATATTATAATAATTCTATGCTTTAGTTATTTAATATTATATCCTGGAGTGAGTTTTATACAGGAGCCACAGCGAAACAATAGATTATTTAGGTAAAAATATTCTGAATTAACCAAACATACCTCAGTCCAAAAGTTATTGGTAAGTAAGATACAGGATGTGAAACGCAGTCTTTAAACTAATATTTTTTCACAAAATTTGATGTTTGAGGGTCTTTTGGGGAGAGAAGCATTAATTAGTCAATCATTTTGATTATAGAGGGCCTTTTCTGCAGCATTCTGAGATTATAAAAAGAAGTATAAGTTTTTTTGCGCCTCAGAATATTAATAATTTTATTAAAAATATCGATTTTTTCATCATTATAGTGAAAAAATGCATTTTATTATCACAGGGGACACCTAAATGTAGAAAAACCAATTAATTTACTTTTGCCAGTGGAGTAGGATGTGGGTTCATAACACCTTTATCCCCCTAAATTTTACGCCACTGTCCATCCAAACAGGTCATGTACTACTGTCGGAAACCCATAGAGTGACAATTTTCGAGATATTTGCACTTAAAGGTTTATACATTTTTTTTTAAATTCTTCTTGATTTTTTTGAATTGGGAGCTTTTTACAATTTTTCTAATATACAATCCTATACAACTAGTTTTATTTAATTAATTCGACTAATTATGTTTTTTGTTGCTCTGGATTTTTTTTTTCGTAAATCAAAGAACTTGTTGCACTGAACAATTTAAATGCAAATATCTCTAAAACGGTCATTCGTAGCAACAGTTAAATGGTATGCCGTTTATTTTAATAGAAGTGGAAAAATCGATATTTACAATAGAAACGTAAATATTCTATTCTATATTATAATATTCTATTCTATATTCTATTCTACAAATTTGCGTCTTAAATAAGACGCAAAAACTTTACAAACATGTTTTATGTATTCAGAATGCTGCAGAGAGCGTCCTCTACAACTTACATGAAACTGATTGCCAAATTAAAATTACTCTCCTCGAAAAAACCTCAATTACAAATTTTGTCTAAAAATGTATCTTGGTTACCAATAACTTTTAGAGTAAGCTAAGTTTAGTTAAATCGCAATATTTTATCCAAAGAATCTGTAGTTTCCCTGTGGATCCTTAACAATTGGACATCCTGTATTATTATAAGCACTTACCCACTTTTTAAAAAAAAATTCAAATTTCCTATCTAATACAGATTTTTCTATTTATCATTACATATCGAGAAATTTGCATGGTTATTCCATTTTATATACTTGTATGTTCTTCCTCCTACCCTATTAGTTCTACAAGGTTGTAAGTGATTTCAATGTATGATAACTGTAGTGATTTTAAAAGTACAGAATCAACTACAGAAAAAAAAAAGTGAAAATGTCGCCTAATAATCTTGTTTAAATGCTGATCAGTGCCGGAACGAAATGCTGTCAATCTGTTTTCCTTCCTAGAGGACTGTTCTGCGTTATTATTTGAAATTTCAACGCAACAGTTTTAATTTAGGACGTTGATTTGATGTAAAACGTTGCTGCTATATCACATGTCGATAGTTAGAAGAGAGTCCATTAACCGCTTAAGAGTTCGCAAGCTTTGTAGCTTGTGAGTGCCATACAGGTATACTCGAAGTGCATAGCGTCGTCATAATTGGTTCAAAAACTTTGGGAAATCTAAATACGTAGTGCATTCTTTACAGATGACAAAACATGGGGATACTATTTTATGACGTACCGATCAAGTTACAGAACAAAGTGTGGGTGTTTGAGGATGAAAAGGAAACAAACGGTGGTCGTATTTTGTTGAAGCAGTCGCCGCTAAATGATAAGTCAAAATGTTTTTGCCTCAGATTTGCGAAACATCCCAATTCACTGATGGATCCGTGGTTCTTCATCACGATAACGCTCCTGTACATAGGGTTGTGACTATTCGTCAAACGTTATCTTCTAATCTAAAAGTCCAAAGTCAAAACCAGAAAGTGTTGGATTATTCACCCTACCCTACAAACCAGATCTTGCGCCCTGTGACTTACGTAAACATCCGCATGAAGGGACTCTTGCTTGTTTGTTTGCTTCGACATACATGTTAACTGCGGCCTTCAATAAATAACTCATTTCAACACCGAAGCAACAGTGGGAACAATGGCTTAATAAATGGTTTCGGTGTACGGAGAAGTGCATTTCCTGTGGTTAATTTGATAAATATGAATACACCACCAGATATGAACATGTGGAACACGTTGCGAAATTTATTGACAGCAATACTTACCATATTTCTTCTGCAGTTATTGTCTCTTTTGTAGATAGAAAATTAGACTATTCAATTTTTAGCCCGAGGTACGCTGATGATTTAGGTACATCCATGCGCAAAAGAGATGAATGACTTTTGAGAATTTTAACAAACCTGTCAATAATACTCCAGTATTCTTGTGACTTAACTCCAGTTAAGTCACAGTCATGAACATTGTGTAATTTACGGAGATGATTACAGTTTTATCAAAATTTGTGGCTCTTTAACAAAAAATATATTACTATATGTCCCAAACGAAAGGCTACACGTACAAGAGTACAGAGCCGCCCGCATACCTACCACGGCGGCGCATTAAATATTCCTTTGGCAGCGTGCAAGTTTACTTTTTGCACATTTAAAAATTCATTACTCTTAGTTGCCAAACGTTAAAGCTGCTTCCGGAGCCGGGGCCCTCAAAGAAGATCAAAGTCTAGTAAATAGCGTCGTCCTTGAAAGAAATTTTTAATTTCTTTTTCGGTTAAAGTACTATTCCGCGCATTTCCGCGGCTCTTTTCGATCTTCTGATTATAAACATTGCGCTGCGGCCCGGAGATTTTTTTAATTTCATTGGCGGGCCGCGCCAGCCCTGCTTAGGGGTGAGGGGATTGCATCTGATAATTTTTATTGCACGCCTGAGAGCCGTGCAATTTGCTTTAAACTAAAAATATCGTTAGCATATGAAATGAACGCATTAATGTAATCCGGATTCTAAGGCAGATGGTTGAAGTGCCGGTAGATGAGAAAGGCAGACCCCAAGTGCATCGTTTCATTACGTTTCAGAAAATGCACAGGCAATTTTGACCACGGTAATAAATAGATCCCCTTTTGTTTTTTAAAGGGTTCAATTTCGTCAGCTCACATGATAAGATATCCTTGTACTTTACATTTATATGTATAGTATTTATAATCTTATAAAACATTATAAATTCATAGTCTCTGCTAGGGGTGTTCGTTGTTATTCAATGGTATAAAATAGGCAGTGCTTGCGTTATCGATACACTTTATCCCCTCGCATGTATGTGAGATCAGTGATGAGTTGTTATTTCTTAACCTGTTATTCTTCAACTGTTGTCGCATAATAGCAATAACAATCTGCTATCGATTTCTGACAATAACAGGTTCTAAGTCTCTGCTATTTTTAACTTGCAAATGATTGCTGAAGTTGAAAAAAATGCTTTTTTTTCATAATTTTTTTTCTTCGAAAGTAGGGCGACTATGATCATGATATTTCATGGAGGGACTGCTGTTTGTAGTATGAAGTTACAAAAAAAATTTCAGCTCGATCCGTTAATAATTTTTTGAGTAATTAACGATCGCATTTTTTTTAGCCTTAATTAACAATGACGCCATTTCTTTGTTTATTGTACGATATTGACCGGGTTGGGCTAGAAAAATCATAAATGTCTTCAAATTTGTGAGACTTTTGAGATTTTGAAAAAATTAATTTGGGCCAGTTTTATCACGTTTTCTATGCGACTACCTTTTTTGACACTTTTTTTATAATATCTTGAAAGTACGCTTCAAGACGCGTATTTTAAACAAAAAATGGGCGTCAAGATATTACAGTCAAAATTCCGAGAATTTCGAAGCGGCAACGCTAACACAATACATACCGTCGCATTAAAAAAGGTAGTCGCGTAGAAAGCGTTATAAAACTGACCCAAATTAATATTTTCAAAATCTCAAACCAATCTGATTTTGACGAATTGAAATGAAGACTTTCCACATAAGTTTTAGTAATTGGATGTCTTAGTAAAACAAATACTATCATTATTAGAGGGTTCGATTCCCAATAGAAAGATTCTCCCTATACATAAGCAGTGATTTTTAAATTGTTGTTAATTTCGTTATAATGCTAGCCCGCTGTGTACAAGCACAAATGCATTCTAGCTGTTTGCTTATTTATAAATAACAACCATTTCAACACCCGGTCATCTGAATTTAGAGTAGGATCGGATGCTTGACCCTCCGCTGTCTAACAAACGATCCCAGTAACTGGCAGTCTAAATTCTGTTAACTGATCTAAAGATCGCCAGTACTTCAACTCGAAACAAGAATGATCGGGGAAGAGTTAAATTTGAATCACACCACTGTTCTTTTTCTTTTGTACACTGATTTTGACTAACGAATTGGGGATGAGAAAAATCCGTCTTTGTCACACAGCCATTTCAGTAAACGAGTTTTTAGCCAATAAAAACATTTCTATGGCTCGTCAGCCTCCTTATTCGCCTGACTTCAGTCCTTGTGACTTTTTTATCTTCCCGAGATTGAAAAATCATCTCAGGGGTCGTCGTTTTGGGACCATATAAAACAGTCAAACGGCTGTAACCGACTAGCTGAAGGCTATTCTAATATATAAGTTCCAGCACTGCTATGATGAACGGAAGAACCGTCTCCAGGGCTGTGTGGCTTTTCAAGGAAGTTATTTTGAAGGAGACAATACTGAATTGTAATTCTATTCGAATAAAAAAAAAAAAAGAAATCAGTTTCATTTCTTAATTTACACACCTCGTATACCCCGCTCTTTGTTACTCGCACGCCAAAGGTCGTATATAACGAGGATATCTTTCTCGCTTTATCTGTTTAATGACTATCAATGACTATTGGAATAGTTACATTTGTTTTTGCCAATAAAACAATTGTATTTAAATGTTTACGTTCTTTATATATATTTTTTTAAGTTTTATGTAAAGACGTTCTTTTATTTTCTGAAATGGTGAATTTTATTTTCTTTAACTCCATTTTCTCGTTAATTACTGAATTAGAAACTAGAGGAAATCTCATCTAACAGTGTGAATGCCGAAATACAAGTGAAATGCGGAGTCGAATACGAACAATAAAAAATTACAAATGAAAGCAGTTTTAGAAGTAAAATTTCATTTAAAATTTTTAAATTCTATTTATTTTTCATCGTTTAGTATTTTGGACTTTATTTTTTCATATCAAATCATTAAATCTACACATTTCTTGTGTTTATTTATTACCCAATTTAACACCTAATTTACGAAAAAATAATATTGATTTAACCTTTTACACTCATTTATAAGCTTTTTCAGGCCAGCTAATCGATACCCGATGCCCTTGTTCGCAGGTGCTTTAAGATAAACCCTGCCGAACTTTTGAATATGTGGCATGTCGATCCGTTCTCGCGTAGACGGTTCCTATATACGTGCGCCCAGAAGTATTATCAATCTTAAAATTATGTTGAACTCTTAGTTCTTTTTTTTGTTATTTTCAAAAATAATGAAGATACATTTTAATTCAGATTAACCCTAAACGTTAATATTCTCATCTCATATTTACACGCAACGTACCATACATATATCTTCCGACACGATAAAATTAAAGCACAATCTTATCGTTGGAATGTATTACGTAGGGTGCAGGCCTGCGGCACTTACGAGAAATGTTATTTATAAGTAATTAACTTGAAGTAATTAGAACCAGAACTCGATTAGTAGCAAAAGGGACCAGCAGGCGGAATATTATTCGTGTCATTATCGTTACTCTTCTTTTACATGTATACCGTTACTTTGGTAAAAACAGTACGTTCTATGTTTACGAGCTCTAAGCTATTTCTACAGAAATTTGTGGGTGGGCGAATTTTGAGGAGCCCCTGATATACACTGAATGTATTTGAATCAGCAGTTTGTGACGAAACTCACTTGGATATCTTTAAATAGACAGTCTGTTTCAATTTCATTTCTTATTGGACTGAAGAAAGTATCAACTGAGCAGTAAGAGTTATATTATTTTGTTAAAACTATATAATTTTATGACATTGTGACATTTGTGAAGTGTCATTAGTGACAGCTGACAATTATTAAGTTTTATAGTTTACATATTGAGTCTATTTACCTGTTAGTAAAGAATTGTATGGAATGACAGATTAGCATTCTAGAAATCAAATTAATATTCTAGAACATGTAAAAAGTATAGAGACATCCAAAAAAACGTCATCAACTCTGGCTATGAACGAGAGAGATAGAAATAGCGGTCATGTCTAAGCTTTTCGGTTATGTCAAACTTTTGACAAGTGACTGTCACAATTTGTAAGATAAACAATAGCTGTCATATGATGTGATAAGGTTTAAATTCGACTAAGAATAGAAAGAAATACGTCTTTTTTTCTTGGCCAACTTTGATGACGTTCTATTTGGATGTCTCTATATAAATAGTGGTGTTGTTGCTAAGATAAAGTTAGTTGTGATTTGGATGCTACACAGTTAAGGTCGACGAGTTGTAAAGTATTAATAAATATGTTTGAATTGGAGAAGTGAATTATTTAAAGAGAAATATGTAACAATATATTTCTGTTCAATTCAAAGATAAGTGGTTATTAGAAAATCACATAAGCAGTAACGGTTTTTCTATGGGGTAATTCGGTCTAGTATATATAACATATACAACAGAATCCTAGGAGCGTAATGAATAAATATGATAAACATTGGTTGCAAGTTGGAAAAAATCCTCAAATGAATGTTCTGAAATCAGACGCGAAAATAGAAGAGTGTTTAAAGAACATGGAACATTCTGTAACCTGTAACTGTTTGCAGAGAGTTGCGAAAACACGATTGACAACTGAACTGAATTTGTTTACCAACCGAAATAAGGGAAGTACATTTGTAATAATGCTCCACCTATCTATCTATAAATATGTTTTAACCAAAAGAAAAAGGTACAAACTATGTTATGCATAAAGTCTATAACGGAAATTGAAAGCAAGATATTTTTCTCGACAATAGAGATACAGTGAATCAATAGTAGCTTTACCTTAAAAGTGCTTTGTTAAATGTAAGTTAAAGGTAATTTACTTAAAAATAGGTCATTCTGTCCCGAACACAAATTCTTATGACTTTTATATAAAACAGGTGAAAACTCGCCTCTGCGACGTGTGCTATCCAAATATATTCGAGAATTTATTTGGGCGTAATATTCAAATATTAAGATATTTTTGACTGTGTTTTTGTGCTTCTACGAATTTCCAAATAGCTGATACTAAACAGAAACGGATTTTTATCAAATTCTGTTCCAAGCTCCAGACAACTTCGGAGTTCCAAGAGTGCTTCAGAAGTAGGAAAATCATTAGGATCATTACATACAGGTCAGAGGTGACTACTTTGGAGTTGACAGCGGAAATTAGGATGTTAGGTAAGTTTAATGATTTTTTACAAGAATATTCTCGGAAATACTGGGCAGCACCTCTAATGAGACCAAACGTATTCGGTGATTTTAT
The DNA here is from genome assembly GCA_029963805.1 of Aromia moschata. Lineage (NCBI taxonomy): Eukaryota > Metazoa > Arthropoda > Insecta > Coleoptera > Cerambycidae > Aromia > Aromia moschata. Next base: position 82,287 of record JAPWTK010001113.1, read on the forward strand.
ACATAAGGTCACCATACGTTTTCATTTTCATCTTGCAATCCTAAACGCTACCGAAAGAACCCTATCTCCCCTACGCCTTCCGCGCACATACAGTTATCTTTGTCCGTCGTCGCTGTGCACGTCAGTTAACGCCCTCTTGGGGAAAACTTCTTTTAACGACCCCCGCGCTGATACTGTTTATAGAGTAATAAACCACGTTCTTTCGATGGCTTCGGCTCCTTAGCTTGTCGGCCCGGACTAATTGAAGTAACAGTTAACAGCTTAATGTCTGTGGCGGTCCTTCGCTGTATGGGTTTAGTTGAGATTTTACTTGTGTTATTACTCCCGAGGGAGGGAAATACAGCCAACTTTACTACGCGACAATAATAGTCATCAAGCCATGTCGTGCTCGTCATATCGTGGAGTATAGAAACCACGAAAAAGAAATACAAAAAAACACTGGACAGAACGAAATGAAGGACAGCATACGAAACACGAGAATTTTGAAGCTTTAGAGCAATTACTGAGGGGAGAAATAATCAGCAGCTACTATAGTCAGTCAAACTGTAAACATACCAAGGGATTAAAATTGGTGCTTAAATAAAATGGAAAAATGGGGTATGGGTAATAAGTATTTTATTCCTATTTTCGAAATATGAAACTGACTCTGCAGTTTATCTTGACTTCGTATTCACATTTATTTCCATTTTTTCTTTTTATTTAAATCAAAAACAACGCTGTCTGCGGTTGCTTCGTTCTTCTCTTTCCTGACTCTTAAGCTGCAAAGTATTTCCCTTATAGAATTCGTTATAGAATTTTTTCTGATCCTATTGATGTTGTATTTTAGACCGATGCTCTCAAAGATTCTGACGGATTGTGAAATAAGCGAAAAGAGCATATACCATAAATTTTTAAGTCAGGTACATCAACTTTTTATACTCCTGTGATTAATTGTTCCCTCATCTTCCACATACTTCTGATATGTGAGGAATAGGTTAAAAGAGAACCAGTAGAAGTAATGCAACGATGACATAAAGGTAGACCCTGTAGACGTCATATCTGCAACAAAATCAGTCTTTAGAAATACGTTGTTGGGGAGAAAGAATTTGTCAATATATTTTTGATTTTGTCAATTATGTATTTATTTGGAGGGATTACGCAGTTTTTTTTTTTGTGATGGTCAGGAGAAATATTATAGGGGCGTTCCATTACATGATATCATCATAATCAATGGCAATACATGGTAAGACAATGAGCGTACCACGCTCAATCGTCAGATAAAACCACTAAACAAGAGCATATGCGTTAACTACTACATATGTACTTAGATATTGAAAACACATATCTGATCATTTTTAGTGTATATAAAAGTTAGGTCATTTTTTAAAAACTGGGCTTTTCAAAAAAGAGTTTTTTTTTTTTTGTAACGCCTCGTTTGACAAATAAAATCGTTACATTGTCATCGAAGATTTTTGAACTAGGATCGGCATCGACAGGCCAATCGGAATTTGGTGAAAATTGAGTTACAAGGCTTTTTTACATAAATATACTTAATACAACACATCAAGCAAAGCTAATAAGCATGTTAAAACATTTCAATATATTTTGCAAGTATGGAATATTCTCATTGGAATATATAAATGAAACTATACATATACATATTAAAAAAAAACAAATGTGGAATACACTTAAAACGTGTATATGTATATAATTTATATAATGGTGTTGTACAAATATGCGCTTGTAGGAAAAGGTATACACGGTAAAATAAATTAAATGCCCTTGTTTCCGCCATAAAGGAAGCCACTCCGGGAGATAATATCGATTATACATAAAATAGTTGTTGGGCTACGTGTACTCTCGAATGTAGAACATCCGTCATAAAGTACGTACGGAATTTAATAAGAACTTTTATTATTTTCTTTAAAACTCCCGAATAGATTTGTATTGTGCCGTAAAATACTCGAATAGGTTTTTGAGAAACTTTCAGTAACTTTTCTCGTTCTTAACTTTCGCAGAGCCGAAGCTGAAAAAAAAAAAAGAAAAATTCAGCCGTTGATCTAATAAAACGGATAAACCTATTCCCTGCGTCCGACACATTTTGTTTTCCATCATTTTTATTACGTCCAGCGGGCAATTTGAGATTCTCACGAACTGATTGTTATTCTATGACGGTTTGTTTTCTCCTCTATCCTGTCTCTTCCCGACTACGTTTTCGAATTTATTATTCCCTTTATATTTCACTTCCCTTTGATGTTTACCTACATAGTGTTCGAGTCGACGCCGCGGTGTTCCTTTCGCCCTCATCTCGAACGTCTTAGTCAGCGAGGCTCCGTCCCGCGCTGGCGTGTTTTCGCCTGCTAAACTCAATTGATAAATCGCCCTTTTGCAAAAAAATATGCGCATCTATCTGGAGCCTACCTTATCTCCGGCTGCCTTTTGTTTAAAAGCAAACGCAAATCGCGTTCCGGAAAGTGGTTTTAAATGGTCCGCAACGTTCATATTTTTAGTCCGGTAAAAAAGTCATCCTGATTCTCAAGATTGAAGAAAGGCAAGCCTTCGCATCAAGGCACCAAATAAAATGTTGTAATCCAGTGACATCAGACTGGCCATTACATTTGCCTGTACCATAGACAGATACTTGGCAACCCTTTTGTTCTTATTAAGCTATTTGTTCTATTCTTCTACTTCTATTTCTGTATCCTTACTCAATGAAATCAATTTGTTCTATCCGCTGGAGGATATAACAAATGGATTTCATGAATAACCATCTAGAGCACCTGATTTAAATTAGATACTGAAGTATAAATATTTGTTTATTATGGAGTTACTTAAACTAGCTGCATAAACCCTTTACCTACCCCAGATATGAATCATTTTACAATTTTTAATTTTTTTTTTTTTGATATTCTAAAACTATGTATGAAAAATACGCGAAGAAATTTCAGTCTCAGCTATCTAGGTTACGGAAAAAATGATTTTCTTTTAAAAAAAAAACGCCTTTTTTTGACGTTAATTGTTTATAACAAACGTATAAATACACACCGTGTCCCATTTTAATCTTTCTAGCTCAATATTTCGTCGGGAAGCCCCAAATCGAAAAATGATATTTACAAAAGTTGTAAAGGTCATTGGGTCAGTTGGGTTTGAAGGGGGTCATCTTTTGCTGACCTCGAATTTGACCTTGACGATGTCCTTCAAGGTTATTTGAAGGTCAAATCGATTTTTTAAATGGGAACCCCTATTTTTGACAACGGATTTAGAAAGAGCACAAAATTTTACGTAGGAATATGCTCTTGCGTTTGTTTGCGCATACTTTGTTTACTATAGTTGCAAACAGATTCCATGAACCAGCTCGATCTCCAAGTACATGCAAAGCATCGTTTGGTCAAAAAAACACAACAATTTTGACTTACCTTTGCTATTGATGTCTGTAAACAGCAGTCAGTCTGTATCTCTTTTCTTTTTTACAATAACTGATAAAACTAAAAAAAGGAGAGAAACGCGGTAGTCGGTCTTTCTCTCTTTTTTTTTTTATTTAAAAAGTTTGCAGTTTTGGAGATGATAGTTGTAACACAGACCTTCAGCCTGCCTGGTTTCAATTTGGTAAAACATCATTTAATGTTTTCTTATGAAACCAACGATTTCTATGAGTTTTACCTTTAAATT